>JABXWE010018067.1:0-32241 GCA_014611495.1 Limonius californicus | reverse complement strand
ATATGGTTTCCGCTATTGTAATTCTAATGTTGACATATGCCCATATGACTCTTTGCTTGTGCTGCTATTTAGCTATTTATACGGTTATATGGATTCTGCTATTGTAATTCTAATGTTGACATATGCCCATATGACTTTTTGCTTGTGCTGCTATTTAGCTATTTATACGGTTATATGGTTCCCGCTATTGTAATTCTAATGTTGACATATGCCCATATGACTCGTTGCTTGTGCTGCTATTTAGCTATTTACAGTTTATACGGTTATATGAATTCTGCTTTTGTAATTCTAATGTTGACATATGCCCATATGACTCTGTTGTAGTAGTTCCTTCGTTTCTTCTTCAATTCTCTATGGTTCCTCTTATTTTCTCTTTATATTTTACTGCCTCATCTTCAGCTTTTATTCTTAATTTTTTTCTTTTAGTTTCCTCCAGCACTATGTCTGTTTATGTCCAATTCCACTAGCCATTTTAGAATCTTTATCTGCCGTTTTTCTAGCTTTCCTCTTCCCAGGCCCGTATTTCTGATCCATACGTAATTATCTTTTTTACTATTGTATCGATCAACATTAACATCCTTCCATTCCTGTCTTTATATGTTTACCTGTTGTCTCCCCTCAATGTTTTCCTGTTGCATTATTTTGTCAGAATGTATATCGTAGATTCTCTGTTTCTTTTACTTATTGTAATTCTTTATCGTACCATATCCATTTCTCTTTTTTCTTTTCGCCCTCCTTTTTCAAAACAATAATCTTAGATTTTTCCACATTTGAATCCATTTTCATTTCTTTAAAATATGGTTGGAATCGTGCTATTGCTGCTTTTATTTGTTTCGCCTATTTTGCTACTAACAATGTATATGTCATCTAGTGACCAAATCTTCCTGCCTATCAGTATACTCCTGCTTGTCACTGTTAAGTTGTCCCCTAAGTCTGACATATATATTTTGGACAAAGCTGTATCTACTCAATGGACATCTTTGCCTTAATCCTCTTTCTGTCCAAAATTTTTTGTTATCTTTTCATTAACTTTGAGTATATTTACAATTCCTTTACACATATTATAAGATCTATTCCATAATTTTCCATAGTTCTTGTCTGTTCACCTTGTCAAAGGCTGTTTTTAGATCGATGAAAAAGGTATGTAATTTTTCTTCTTATTGTGCTATCTCTTTTCCTATAACACGGTTTAGTATATTTATGGCGTCTACTGTGTTTCTGTTCTTTCCGGATCCTGCCTGGTTTTTTTATCAATATTATTTTCATTTCTCTCTTGCTCTAGCTCTTCCTCTAAGTATCATGTCGTACAATTTATACCCTGTGTTCATTAATGTGATCCCTCTGTAATTTTCTACTTTATCTATATCTTCTCTTTTAAGTAGTGGTGTTATGATCCCCGTTCTCCATCTTTTTGACACTTCATTGCCATCCCATATGCCTTGGGTACAATCTGGTAATCTTTTTATTACATTGTCAGGCGTATTTAACCAAACTTAAATGTTTAGCTCGTGCTCCCTTCGAACTTTCTTCTTTTGCAGTCTTATTTGCAAGATCAAAAGCAAATAAATACTATTAGTTTACCAATTATAAAATAAACACGCATATATTTTTATTCAGAAAAACTGTAGACCAACAACTACTTGACAGAATGACTTGTTATATGAGAGCTGTCACACGACTGATGAACAACCCCTTGTAATACTAACAACTTCAGAACTACTAGTGCTGTGCTATGCTAATTCTGAGAAGTTTTTAAATGATCCTTTCAGAACGTGGGTAAAATTTGAAAAATGCAACACAAAATAGTGGATTTAATTTCTATTTCGAAATCGAACAGTCCAGACAATAAAATAAAAAAGAAACCGAAAAGTCAACTCCCGGGAACAATAATACGCCACCTTCCGTTACAATCTTCCATGGGTGATAAGTATTAGACTTTAGAGTGTGTACTAACAATTATATCAAGCAATAATAATTTTTTAGATTACTTCTAGATATGTTTAGTACAACTGCCAGGCTGCATAACCTCTACGACATTTCTTGAATTCTTGTTTTTCCTTTAAGAATGCAGTGTTGTCTTTTACAGCTATCTTTATTTTGGAATAAGTAAAATAATATAGGATTACAATTTCCCATAAAAAAATTGTTCAAAGTGTTTAAATTTTTATAAATATTTATGACGCCTAAAAACGTATTGCGGCTACTAAGCCGCCATCTTCAGTAGGAACTGATGAATTTAAACTTTACCTGAGGGATACCATTGAAAATAAGTTTTTCATTAAGTTAGCAATCGAAATCTTAAATTACTTTAAACAGGTTAAGTGCAACAGTTACTACTGAAGATGGCAACTTAGTTCCCGAAATACATATGCAGATGCTGCAAATATCGTGGTAGTAAAGTACAGTGTCTCAAAAGTTTGAGATAGTATTTGGAATTATTGCACTAATAGAATTCTATATGAAACTGTCTCTAATCTAAACATGTTGGAAACGTGCATATAAAAAAAAATGCGAAATTATAATTATATAAAAACTCATGGCATAAAGCTAATTCCTATCGTTAGTACAGGTCTAACTCTCGGAGAAACTTGGGTCGGAAAAAGTCTGTATTGTTTTTGGTTCAATTTTTTAATAACATAATGCCCAATAATAAAGATATTTTGATGTTTCAAAATAGGATTCCATTGTTCTGTTGCTATCAGCATCTTTTTTTTTTGAGATTAACGCTACCCCCACCCCAATATTGAGCTGTAATTAATTAAATATAAGTAAAATTGTAAGCAGTTTAACAGTTACATACTAATTCGTAATTCTGGGACAAGTATGTTTATAGTGATGTGCTAGAGAAGTTATTAGTTGATTTTGATAAACATTTAATTTAATTGTAAGAATTTATTTAAAAATTATAGTAAAAACATTTGTGAGTTCGCATCTTGCAAACATTTTCAAACATATACCAAGTGAGGTACCAAAACGTTCATATTTTAATGTACAACACAGTGGTGTTTCATTATTGGTGGTAGTTAATTTATAAGAAAGTTATTGCAGTTCACAAGAATTTGATCATTTATGCTTGGCCCTGATAGGCTGGTTTTGCTTGGGTCGCATTATTTTTGTTGTTGTTTGTATGCTGTTTCCTTAGCAACGGGGGAAAAATAGGAGTTTTTTTGGTTAAAAAGTTAAAGTAGTTGCAATTTTTCCACCACTGTTAAGGCAGCTCCTAAAATTTATTTAATTGTGTGGCCATTTATGTGTAATGGCAATAAATCAAAGTGTTTAGTGTTTGAGTACATATATCTAAAAAAAAATTGAAATTTCGTTGCAGAATTGAAAGTTAGCGTCCCCTGATCATCTTCTGTTGCCGACTGTCGTTTTGTTTATTGTATTGTTTGTTAATCAACCATTTTAATATGTAACCCAAACATAAAATTTAATGTTCTTCGATTATAACTCCATATCTACAAGATTAACAAGAATTTAATGTGAATAATTATCATTATATAAATATATAAAACAAATAAAAGTGCTACGTTATATTGATATTAATAAAAGTTTGCCACGGATCAAATTTGGAGGTGATAACTTTTGTTATTATAGAAGCGAGAACTACAAGGGATTTTACGGCTTAATCGAATTAAAGAAATTAATGTACCTAAACTTAATCTACTTACTTGTTGGCTCAAATTTCAATTTAAACAAAGAACGAGCTTGCTGTTAACTTTTGTGTACCAGCGGAGATATACGGTTAACCGCATTGCTGGGAATTCCATCAAGGTCAAATTCACATTCCATCAATGATATAGTGCCGAAGGTGAGGTTTAGGGTATAAGCAAATTTTATAAAGCTAATTCATTTGTTTATAGTTGTTTGTCATGTGTAATTTTGTTGTAAGTTACTTTGTCTGTTGATTAAGAAAGCACTTATAATTCTGACTTGAACATTTGAAAAATAATTTCTGAAGGTACGAATTTCTTTTATTTCCCTGTGCCTTTTTTGTGTTTACCTTGTTCCCTAACGTTCGAGTGTTCACAGTTTGCTCCAGTTACAACAGTGACCCCGGGATCGTACAAGTTTAATACAGGTAGGTGCAAAATTTATTTGAATGATGTTATGTTATTTAGACAATTTATAGTTTCATTTGTTTATTATCAGATTCACGGCAGGTTGGGTTATTGTGATAATAGTTTTGATATTTTTAAAAGGCGCCCAACGAATAGATTTAACCACCCCAATTTATTTTTGTTCCAACTTGATTATTATTTTAAATCATTGCTCAAGCATATATATCTCACAGCAATAGGTATCTATATGTGTGTGTGTATATATATATATATATATAACGCCAGTGTGGTCCAATGGTTAGAGCACTGGGCTCAGGTGTCGAAGGTCGGGAGTTCAAAATCCCGATTCAATGCCTCGCCAGCGGCTTACCCAAGCGCTTTAAATAATTGGGTATGTGCGTTCGAATGAACAAGGGGCAATAATGCGGTTGTTGCATCTGTGATGCTTACCACATCACCACGTGTCATTAATTTGGCACGCGACAACCGGGTGTGAAAGCAAGGATACGGGAACTCTGACCTTCAGCCTTGCAGACCAAACCCCTTCATGGGGTGTAGAGTCTCACCATTCAATTTAAAAAGTGTTGAAATGACTTTATTTTTGGAACATTCGACATCAATCTCAAAAGTTTCGATTTTATCCTAGATTTTTCGACTTAACATTCGACTTTAATCATACAAATTTCGTCTTTAATCTCTAAAAGTGTAACGTTAATCATAGGGCACTAATTTGATCTTGGAATTTTTACATTTTTGCCGGAATATTTAATTTTAATCATTAAATCATTGACTCTGCTGGTGATTTTTGACATAATCTCAGAATTTTCTATTTTCCTCTTGATAATATCGACCACAATTTCGTATCTAACAGTATCAATTTTCGACTTTTATTTAGAAAAATACAAATTCAATCTGGAAATTTTAGATGTAATCTTAGAGTTTTCGACTTAATTAAGCAATTTTCGGCTTCAATCTCTCAAACTGTAAAGTTAAAATTAAAACATCCGATTTAATCTCGGATTTTTATTATTTAGTATCATTTTGAATGTGTATCATAAGATTTTCGACTCTGTCTAGCGATTCTTGCGTAATATGAGAACTTTCCTCTTTAATAGGTACATCAACCCATTTTGGGATGTCTGACTAAATATTGGATATTAGTCTTGAAATTTCTGGGTTTACTGTCTAATACTCAATTTTATTTTGGGAAGAATTTCAGACACGAGTCCTGAATTGTCTCGGCTCACGTTTGGAATTTTGGTATTAATCCCACGGCACAGAAAATTCCGACAGTAGACCTCGGAATTTCTGTTTTAATCTCGGAATGTCCAGTATTATCCTGGAAATACGTATTTACAATAACTTCAGCTCTTTAAATTTTACTCTGGACATTTTCAACTATATTCTTGGAATTACCAACATTACCATCAGAATTTCGGAATTTAATCTCAAAATATGCGACATTAGTGTGGAAATTGCAATTTTAACGTCGGAATTCCCAATGTTAATCTTGGTATTTCTTATTTCAATGTTCAATATCAAAACCTTCTTCTAGGAGTTTCTGTCAGAATTTCAGACATGAATCCTGACATTATGAATGTCCAATATTATTCTCAAAATACACATCTACCGTAACTTTTTAAATTTTAATCATTTCCAACTATATTCTTGGAATTACTAACATTCATCGGAATTTCTAATTTTAATCTCATAATATCCTACAGTTGTCTGGGAATTGCTATTCTAAAGTCAGAATTACTAATATTAATCTTGATATTTCGTATTTGAATGTTTAATATGTTATCCTTTTCTAGGAGTTTCTGCCAGAATTTCAGACTTGCGTCTTGAATTGTCTCGTTTAACTTTTCAAATTTTGGTTTTACTCTCACAATACAGGAAGTTCCGACAATAAGGTTTTTAAGGTGTTTTAATCTGGGAATGTCAAATATTATGCTCCAAACACCTATTTACAATAACTTTAAGTTTTTAAATTTTAATCTAAACATTTTTAACTATATTCTTGAAATTGCCAACATTGCCATCGGATTTCGAACTTTAATCTCAAAACATCCGGCATTAGTCTGGAAATTTCTATTCTAAAGTCAAAATTCCCAATATTGATCTCGGTATTGCTTATTGCAATGCTGAATATGTAAACCTTTTCTAGGAGTTCCTGCCAGAATTTCAGCATGAGTCTTGAATTGCCCCGTTTTACTGTTGAAATTTTGGTTTTAATATCACAGTACAGGAAATTCCGAGAGTAAATCTCAGAATTTCTGTTTTAATTTCGTAATGCTCAATTTATTCTTGAAATAGATAATTATAATATCTACAAGTTCTTAAATTTTAATCTGTATTCTTGGAATTACCAACATTACCATCGGAATATCAGATTTTAATCTTAAAATATCTGACATTAGCCTGGAAATTGCTATTCTAATGTCGGAATTTCCAGTCCTTCTCTAGGAGTTTCTACCAGAATTTCAGACATGAATCTTCAATCGTCTCGTTCAACTTTTGGAACTTTGGTTTTAATCTCACAGTACTTAAAATTCTGAGAATAGATCTCGGAATATCTGTTTTAATCTCGGAATGTCCTGTATTATTCGCGAAATATGTATTTGCAATAACTTCAGCTCTTTAAATTTTAATCTACACATTTTCATCTATATTCTTGGAAATACCAACATTACCATCGGAATTTCGGACTTTAATCTCTAAATATCCGACGTTAGTCTGAAAATTGCGAGTCTAAAGTCAGAATCCGCAACATTGATCTTGATATTTCCTGTTTTAATGGTTAATATGTAAACCTTTTCTAGGAGTTTCTGCCAGAATTTCAGCATGAATCTTGAATTGCCCCGTTACCCTTTTGAAATTTTAGTTTCAATCTCACAGTGCAGGAAATTCCGAGAGTAGATTTCAGAATTTCTGTTTTAATCTCAGAATGCCCAAATTATTCTTGAAATAGATAATTATAATATCTACAAGATTTTAAATTTTAATCTATATTCTTGGAATTACCAAACTTACCATCGGCATTTCAGGTTTTTAATCTTAAAATATCCGACATTAGTTTGGAACTTGCTATGATAGTGATGGAATTTCCAATTGATCTCGGTATTTCTTGTTTACAGTTTAATATGTAAACCTTTTCTAGGAGTTTCTGCCAGAATTTCAGACATGAATCTTGAAGTGTCTCGTTCCACTTTTGGAATTTTGGTTTAATTTAACACTACAGAAAATTCCGAGAGTAGATCTCGGAATTTCTGTTTTAATCTCGGAATGCCCTATTTTTTCTTAAAATAGATAATTATTATATCTACAAGTTTTTAAATTGTAATCTTTAAACTTGGAATTACCAACATTAATATTAATCTGGAAACTGCTATCATAAAGTTAGAATTCGCAGCATTAAACTCGGTATTTCTTGTTTTAATGTTTAATATCTAAATCTATTCTAGAGGTTTCTGCGAGAATTTCAATCGTGAGTCTTGAATTGTCTCGCTTCACGTTTGGAATTTTGGTTTTAAACTCGCAGATAATTCCAAGAGTTGATTTCGAAATTTCAGTTTGAATTTCGGAATGTCCAACAAAATGCTCGAAATACGTATTCTTGGAATTACCAACGTTAGCATCGGAATTTCGGAATTTAATCTCAAAACATCCAACATTAGTCTGAAAATTGTTATTCTAAAGTCTGAATTCTCAACATTGATCTCGGTATTTCTTATTTTAATATTTAATATGTAAACATTTGTTTAGGAGTTCCTGCCAGAATTTCTGACATGAGTTTTGAATTTCCCCGTTTCACTTTTGAAATTTTTATTACATCTTACAATACAGGAAAGGAAATTTTAATCTGGAAATATCCGACATTAGTCTAAAAACTGCTATCCTAAATTAAGAATTCCCACCATTAATATCGGTATTTCTTATTTCAATGTTTAATACGTAAATCTATTCTAGGAGTTTCTGCCAGAATTTCAGACGTGAGTCTTGAATTGCCTCGTTTCACGTTTGGAATTTTGATTTTAATCTCACAGTACAGAAAATTCCAAGAGTAGATTTCGAAATTTCAGTCCAACAAAATGCTGGAAATACAAGTTCTTGGAATGCCAACATTACCATCGGAATTTCGGATTATAATATCAAAATATCCTACAATAGTCTGAAAATAGCTATTCTAAAGTCAGAATTCCCAACATTGATCTCGGTATTTCTTATTTTAATATTTAATATGTTAACATGTTTTAGGAGTTCCTGTCAGAATTTCAGATATGAGTCTTGAATTTCCCCGTTTTACTTTTTAAATTTTGGGTATAATCTTAGAGTACAGGAAATTCCGAAAGTAGATCTCGAAATTTCTGGTTTAATCTCGGAATGCCCAATATTATTCTCGTAACACATAATTACAATATCTACAGGTTTTTAAATTTTAATCTGGACATTTTCAATTATATATTTGGAATTACCAACATTACCATCGGAATTTCGTATATTAATCTTAAAATATCCGACATTAGTCTGGAAATTGCTATTCTAATGTCGAAATTGATCATTGATCTCGGTATTTCTTATTTTAATATTTAATATGTAAACCTTTTCTAGGAGTTTCTGTCAGAGTTTCAGCATGAGTCTTGAATTGCCCCGTTTCACTTCTGAAATTTTGGTTTCGATCTCACAGTGCAGGAAATTCCCAGAGTAGATCTCGGAATTTCTGTTTTAATATCGGAATACCCAATTTATTCTTGAAATAGATAATTATAATATCTACAAGTTTTTAAATTTTAATCTATACTCTTGGAATTACCAAAATTAGCATTGGAATTTCGTACTTTAATCCCAGAATATCCAACATTAATCTCGGAATGTCTATTCTAAAGTCGGAATTTTCGACAATAATCTTGAAACATTCAACATAAGTGTTGGAATGCCAAAATGTTTTTAATGAGATGAAATGATATTACTGGAGGTATTTGTGGAATGGAAATTTTAGAATTAAATACGTATATATACAGACCTTTAAAAACAACTTTTTGTAGGTTCCTGTTTTCCGTTCATATCTCGAAATCTAAACAAAATGTAACAGCAAGAAGGAGTACCTACTGATAAAGTGATAAGGGACTACGATTACCTGTTCAAAATAACATAATATACCTCCGATTTTAAAGTATCCGATATACATACAGATGGATGCAAACAATAGCCCGCCTCTACATTTTTTTCATTGAAACAACTTAGTTTAAACGGTTTAAAAGGAAGGAACGCTATCTGTTTCATTCAAACAACACAATAATAGCTGCCGAATGTTGAACTAACAAAAGTAATAATAACCTAACCAGCTGAACATAGATATCTAGTCTTGTTTCTGTGGAATACAATACCATATCTTCGGGCTAACCATCTGCTTATTCTTCGTGAAAAGGCCGCGTAAATGTATTATGTAATCTAAAGTGGGGTATCTTCGTTATAAAGAAATATACATTCCGTGGACTTTTAGTTTCATGCAGTTCGCGATTTGTGTATCTTCCTTGTATATTTTTGGTGAGTGTTGTAATTATTGAAATATTTCGCGAAAATTGAGTTAATTTTGTAATTGAAATACTTGAGGGTGTCGTAAATTGTAAATGAAAATAATGTTTCGCTTAATACAGGAAAGCTTATTTAACAAAACACTCGTTTTGTTTTAATTTGCGAAAATCATTTTGCGGAAAATTCGTGGAATAAATTGCATCGATTAATGTATAGCGTGTCCAATTTAAAAATCTAATTTGGCTCATTATTATGATATCGGATAATTGCGGTTAAATTATGGAAAGGTCATATTTGTGCCTATCAGTAAGGTTTAAGAGATTAGCACAAAGTAATCCAATTTTAAAAGATTACGGAAACCGAAAGATCAACTTTGCTTTCAGGTGTTGTAATTGCAAATATATTCAAAATGCTATTTTATTTTAAAACTTCTACTAAAATAAGTTGTAGTTAAAATACTTAATATATATACATGCAGAACTGGCTTAACTTCGACCAGTTATTCCAAAAACATGCGTAAAACATACTAAAAACTAAAAAATATCAGCAAATATTCAAAGCCGCTAGAATTATACCAAGTCGTTTATTGTAAAACTTTAACTTTATATGTGAGATATTGTATAATGTTGGCTTAATTACGGAAAGCTGAGTTTCATCACTATCTGAAATGATTAACAGCACAAAATAAACCAATTCTGCACAGTTATGAAAACATAAAGCTGTTATGTGTTGTAATTACACAAATATTTAGAAGATGACTTTATAACATGGATATTTGTGTTAAAACTACCTGCAAAGTAAGTCGGTGTAATTAAAATGACTAAACTTTTATTTAATATTAAAGTCGAATAGGTAATTAGGTGATCTTTATAACTTATACCTAAATGAGGAATTTGTATAAAATGCTTATATCTAGTACCAAAACAGCCTGTATAATATCTATATTTAAGCCGAAATAACTTAACATAAACCACAGATTTGTTCAGTTAGATGGTATTATTTAACCCAAAAAACATTAATTAGTAAAGATACTAAAATATAATAAATATCGGAAAATTTTGAAAGGCAGTAGAATTAAATCTGGGCATTTATTATAAAACTTTAAATTTTACTGTGATTTGTAACGCTCCATAAATGTGTACGAACGTTATTTCTAGTGTGAAATTTAGGAAAATTCTACTTAAAGTACTTTCACGGACAATTTATATTTCAAATAACGCGGGAAATTTCAAAATTAGTGGTGTACATAATTACCTTTAGAGACGATTCTTGTTATAAAGTATGATACATTTTTTTACAAAAGTTAAGCTGTACGTTAAAGAATACAATTTAATAAGCAAGTAGAAACACATTTTCATCATATTTTTGCTTGCAATAATTCCTTACTTTAATTTAATTAATTTGCATTACTAATAACATAGTATAATTAAATAAAAAAGCATTTTGTAAGACTGTTGCAAACGACAGTTGAACGAAATTTCTCACACCATTATCTAAACAAACATCAACGTTGCACTTCAAATTTTCAACAATGGCTACCAACTATGTCGGTGTGATGCCGTTCAAGACATTCACTATAGCCTCCTGTAACTCCTCAATTGTATGGAAACAATTTGCATATAGAACATTATTAACATGTCCAAATATAAAATAGTCGAAAAGTGTTAAATCTGGTGATCGCGGTGGTCGACGATCTCTGTTTTTTACTGTGACTTTATAAAAAATTACCTTAGAAATTTCAGCATCAGTTGTTGCACCGTCCTGCTGGAAGAACCCATGCTGAAGTTCATCCTCGTGGAGTTGATCAACAAACTTAAAAATAGTTGCTAGTATTTGTTAGCATTGGTGTTCTCATTAAAAATCACGACCCAATTATTCTTCTTCTCGCAATTCAAATCCAAATTTTAGGTGATTTATGGAGGTCTTCTGTTACCTATGAGGATTTTCGGTTAACTAGGTATGATGGTTTTAGGGGTTTACGTAGCCACTAAGGTGAAACCATGCTTCATGGGTGAAAATCGCCACATCTAAAATGTCATCATTGTTGAGGTTTTCATAAAATCATGCTACAGTATTGTCGACGCTTTTCAAAATGTGTTTCAGTCTTTCGTTCGGGATATTCTCTCAAGTCCTCAGTGAAAAATTGATAGTATTGGTAAAATATTGTTATTGATTTGTTACGATACCAGTTTAAATAACGTATGAATTACAATACACGATTTATTTAAGTCACCATAATCAGATTCAGTGTTTCTACACTAAACTTGGTAAATATATATATATATATATATATATATAAACAGGGTGTCCCTGAATTGCCTTAAAAGCTTCAGGTGAACTTTTTCAACAACCGATGTAGGCCTCAAAATTGCAAACAGGAACTTCCTATCGCGCATACGAGCCAGCTAAAGAATCTGAAACTTGGCAACACTGTGATTTGCAGCTCGAATTACTACGTAGCTTTGATGTCTTCTATTAAGAAAACGCTGAGCGTAGACCCTAGCAGCCTCATTGCAGTTTCCCTCACATTCCACCTGAAACTTTTAAGGCAATTTAGGGACACCCTGGATATATATATATATATATATATATGGCTCGGATGGCTCAGTGGTAAACCAGCCAAGCTTTGGATGTAAGGATGTAGTAGTCCGAACGCTTCCTGATTTGAATAACTCCAGGAGTCGGAAACTTTTCTAATTTCCTGGGTGGACGGCACTGGGTCCCTGGCTCCATTTGCCATTGGGGATCAATTTAATGGCACTCCTCGTATTACGGTCGCATTAGAGGAGTAACAGGACCATAAACAAAAACATCCACACACATAACAGGCAAGTCAAACACGGTTTGGCACCAACACGGCATTTAATACTGCATTTATAGCTAGAACAACAGCACACGAGATCTTCCAATAGCGGGGAATTTAGAAGCTCAATTTTCTCATTCACTAAAGTGCGTTTGGGGATTTGAGAGGTCTCAAGTATGTCCAATTTACGTTTATCACCACAACACAAACGTGTAACAATTATATTATATTATTTGATGTCAATGCATGATGGAGTTCTAATAAATGTTTAGCGTAGTTTGATTTTTCTAGGTGTTTGTATTTGTATGGGCGTATGTATTCTTCGTATCTGGTATCCAGATTTCTAATTGTTTGACTAATGCATAATTACATTAGATAGAAAACCAACACAAACTAATATCACAGTACCTCAGGTACTCATGTCACCAAAAAGTCTATACGTCATTGATACACATCAGAGCTCTAACAGCTCCCCTAAGTAACAGTGATTACACCAAAGAGAATTCGATTATTAAACAAATTGAACACAGTAATGAATAAACCACAAAACTGATAGACACTAATCAGAAAGAAAAATTATAAATTATGAATTCACAAAATACATTCAGAAGACCACTCTGAAAGTGCTAAATATATTTAAATTCCATATTTCGGTGATATATCGGAGAAAATTGCTAAAGTTATAATCAAAACAAGTACATTTTAAGTAATTTATGAAACAGCAGAAAACCCTTTCAACGCCGTATTCAATGCAAAAGATAGAACAAATAATTTGTTAAAATTAGGTATTTACAAAATAAACTGTTCAAAGTGTAATTACCTATACATCGGTGTAACAATTAGAAATTTTGATACCAAATACAAAGAACACATACGCTCATAGAAATACAAACGCTCAGGTAAATCTAACTACGTTAAACAGAGAAACAATTAATATATTGGTAAAAATAGGCGACAATATGTTTGGTATGGTTCTCCCTGAGAACTCAATATGTGATTGGTAAAATCTGAAGAAAAACTACTTCGTGAGCGGTTTGTTATGGTACGAATGCAACAGGCAATGGAAAACGGACGGTTTTTAGTTGCAAACTATTCTAGTTCTTGAAGACATCATAGCTAAGTTTGCTTTTCCATTCTTATGTTTAGTACTTTGAAACTAAATTTTCTCTACGAAATCAGTGGGAAAAATATGTACTTTAAATATTAGATGAGAATGTTTTCAGTTACCACAGAAATGATGGCCATTTGTAATGTTTCTGCCCTAAGTTCGGCATATTCAGCTCAAGTTCGATTTTCTCACTGAAAAAATGAGGAGAAGGGTAAAAATTTGTCCATTACCGATTTAGTAGAGTGGCCAGAAAGAGAAGAAAAATATTTTAATTAGTAGGTGTAATCTACTCCTCTTACTATCAAAATCATAGCCAAGTTTTTTCTTTTTCCCTATATGGGTATCTAATCCCATGCTGTAATTTTCTCCAAATCATAGTATTGCCTATGTTGTAACGATATGACAACAGCGTGTTGTGCACAACTATTTGATATTTATCCAGCCTCGCTTAAAAAGCTGAAATAAATACTGTGTACTAATAATTTGTTAACATCTACAACGGTGCCGCTTTTAAATATCTTGAACCACTGATACAGTGGTGGCAAAAAGTTTGACATAATATCTAAAAATTAGATTTAAATATCTTACCATAACTATGTCATCAGTTTATATGGTTATTCTATTTATAAAAATTAAAATAAACATTGGTGTCGAAATTCCTTAACCAATTACCTATTATTTTAAAAAATAATGTAATTTAAAACTCATTTGTTTGAAAAATACCTTTTATATTCTTCTGCGAGGACATGGTGAAACGTTGATGACACCTATTTGGGATGTACATGTCATCAACGTTTTACCATGCCCGCGCACAAGAAACAAATCAAATTATCCAACGAAAAGTGGTATACAATCGTTTTCCATAATATCGAATTAGCTTCTACCCACGATCGTGATTGCTAATAAAGTGCAATGTAAATCAATCAACTATTGTTCGAGTAATTAGGAAGTATGCCGAAAGTGAAAAAATTTAAGATAAACCCCAGAGTAGCCGCCCAAAAATATTCTCTGTTAGAGATGATGTGTTAAAAAGAACTAGTCTGGCTCACAGGAGCATCAATTCTACAGAGCTGACCAAATTATAGCCAGAAGGTACTGGTGTGAATTTATGTACATACATCTACTTACTTACTTTACGTGTTCGGCTCACCAAATCAAATAAACCCTTTCCAATATTCAGACACGCAAATGACTTTGTCATTGGCTAAAATAGTATCTTCCACTGTGCATGAACCTTCTATGTGTGGGAATCAAAACAAATGTTGTTGACCTTGGGTCGCATCACATTCACAGATATCGTCTTCTTTGTAACCCCATCCCTTCATGCCACGCCCGTCCTCAATCTATTAAGGGTTTTCCACGTTGAGTAGTCCAGGTGGCTATCAGCAGCCAGCTCCTCATTTGGCTCTATCCACCTGTGTTCTGCCATCTCAAGCCGCAGGTTAAGGCGGCGGCCTTCGCATGACGCTTCCAGAGGTGTTGTCTTCTGCAGAAAGCTTTTTCGGGACTTTAGTCTGCATCGTTGGATCTCCTGTCCACATCTGACAGCAGATGGAGCAATACATCTACTGTGAGAGGAATACTTCTTAATGTTATATTCCGAGGATGTAGAGCATACCAAAAACTGCTTTCCGAGAAATAGAGACTCAACTGTTCGTCATGGCCAAAGGAACATCACTGGACACTAGAACAGTGGCAAAAGATGATATTCGGTGATGAATCCATCTTCGTATGTATGTATGTACCTAGAGCTTCTGCCGCATCCCGCATTTTAATCGCCATCTCCTCCTGTTCTTCCATTCATTTTCCTCAATAGCTGTGTACCTCATTGTTGCTCCTACTCCATTTATTCATGTGATTGTGGGTCTTCCTCTTCTTCTACTATTTGTTGGGGTATAATGGAACGCACGTTTTGGCCATCGCTCCTCTCCTATCCTCATCATATGCCCATACCATAAAAGCTGTCTTGTTTCTATCCTCTCTGTAGTCGTGTATATTACTTTTATTTGTCTTCTGATTTCTACATTTGGTATGTGCTCAACCGAGATATTCCGCATGATTTTCTTAGAAAATCCATTTCCACAGTTTCTATTTTCTTCTAAAAATTTTTAGCGAAACGTTAGCGTTTTCATGTTTTAATATTGGAATTTTTCCTGATGTCTTAACGTGTTAGAATTGAAAGAATTTCATTAAATGGCCGCATAATTTCTCCAAAACTGTGTTTTATTATTAATCCGGCCAAGAAGTTTCCTTCGATATGTCTATTTTCTTTCTTCTCCTAACCGATAATTGCTAATTTTCTGATCCATATGTCAATATGAGTTCTACAATTGCTCTATAAATAGTCAGTTTTTATTTATTTTGCTCCGATTCGAGCACAGCAATGAGATCAAAATCCGTACACATTTCTGGACCTTGTTGCACGTTATATTCTATGTCTCTATTCGATGTCCCTTCGCTTAATATTACAATTCCCAAGTATTTATATTGTTCACATTTTTATATTTCTTGTATTGTTAGGTTTGGCATGGCATGGGCATACGTTCTGTTTAGGCCGATCTTCGTTAGTATATTAAAAAGTTTTAGTATGGGTACTGTATTGTAGGCTTCTTCCAAATCAATAAAAACAATATGAGTAGTTTTTGGGCTTTCAGTTTTTCTATGACTTGTTGCAGTGTAAATATATTATCCAAACATGATCTTCCTGCAGGAAAACCACTTTGTTCTTCTTTTTCCTTACACTCCGATTCAATCATTTCCTTTAATATTCTGCCGTATAACCTTCCCATTGAACTAGTAACAGTTATTCCGATATCATTTCCACAGATTTTTCTGTTTCCTTTCTTGTAGATTGCACTAATATATGCTAGATTCCAGTCTAATGGAATACTTTCTCCCCTGATCATGCAGTCATTAAAATATTCTGCCAAAATCTCCAACAGAATGTCTGGTTCGTGTTTGATAAGTTTAATGGGTGTTTCCTGGTCCCGAAGTTTTGCCATTTTTCATACCTTTTGGTGCTTTTTTAATTTCTTCAACTTCCACATTTCCACCTGCTCCGATTTCGCCGATTTGTCCTTTAAACTGTTCTCTTTTTTCAGTTAATAGTGTTCGCGATAATGCTCTGTCCATTTTTCATGTTTTATTAAATTTATACCTCCTCTTTCTTTCATCACCTTTTTAAGATTTTTTATGGTTTCCTGCGACACTCTTGTTCTCCCAAACATCTCTCGATCTCTTCACACTTTCTTTACCACATTTCGTTATTTTTCTTCGTTACCGTTTTTTTCACTTCTCTGTTTTGTCGTGCATATATTTTTCGATCCTCGGGGTCCTTAGTTAGCAGTCAAACTTGATACGTTTTCTTTTTCATTTCGATTAAATTTTGCATTTCTGTTGACCACTTCAAAATCCTTAAAGCTTTGTGGCTAACCGTAATATATAAAGCAATTGTGTAGATTCTTGTTTCAAACTTTCGAAGTTGTACCTTTATGCTTTTAGATCATTACGTTCATTTTCAGTTTCTCCTCTTTTCCTGTTATGCGTTTACCTATAGTTTACTATAACTTTTACCATTGCCAGGTCGTGGTTAAACCCGCATTCTACTACACAGTATACCCTTACGTCATTGGTTTTTAATCTCTAATCTTTGGATCCACCTTTAATATCAATAATCATGCTGTTAATTTACAGGGTAGGCCAATGAAAACGAAACAGACCAGATTTTTCATATTCATCATAATTTTTTAGAAAATCGCTCGGACCCATCAATGTTTGCTTTGAGGGCGAAACTTTTTGCGGTTATTTTCAACCTTGTCACTTCAATCTCCTAGGGGTGGTGAACTTCACCCCTAAAATTTTAAATAGGAAAGGGGGTCGAGTGATACATCATTTTAAAGTTTTCCAAATTCGGTTCAGTAGTTTTCCGGTAAACGCCTTTTAGAGATGTAACCTCCAAATACTGATGAACATGGAACAAAATGACCGTTACAATGTGAATGAGTTGATCTTTGAACAAGACGGAGCACCTCCACACTATGCCATTGTTGTTCGTCAGTATCGGGACGAAACATTTCCTGGTAGACGGATTGGCCGAAGAGGAGTAGTTGAGTGTCCTGCGAGGTCATCAGATTTAAACCCTTTAGACATCTTCCTGTGGGGCCATATAAGAAGTAAAGTTTATAATAATCAGCCAGAATCCCTAAATGATTTGCGTCAACGGATCAACAATAAATGCCGGCAAATTACCCCAGAAATGTTTCAGAACGTCCGAAACCGTTTTCAACAAAACCTGTACTACTGTATAGATGCTGGTGGTCAACATTTCAAACATTTAATAAAGTGAAAGTGAAGATAAATTTCTTAATCAATAAAACGTAATTGGTGTAAATTATGGTAAAAGTGAAAAATCATGAATTGTTGGTTTTTGGCGGGTTACTAACTTTAAAAGGCATTTTCTTGAAAACGCAAAAAGTTTCCCCCTCAAAACAAAAACTGACAAGCCCGAGCGAATTAAAAAAAATGAGGATAAGTATGAAAAATCGGGTTTGTATCGTTTTCATTGGCCTGTTCGTATTTGTATGTGAGAAGGATTACTGATGAAACATTTGCACCGAAATACGTACTCGCAATAATAAAACATCTAATGTATGTTATTACAAGGGTGCAGGTTGGTCTACTGCATGCTATCTGTGAAATGATAGTTGTTTGGATATAAAAAGAATATTTTCGAGAATGACAACGCACCTTGCTAGAAACCGTTTAATTTTGTATTTCGACGAATAAAGTCGATAGTATGGATTGAGCAGCACAATACCCAGACCTTAACCCCATCGAAAACTAGCCGACAAACCGTCAACAAATGTATTTAATCAAAGTCTTTATCAATGCTTGGTTTGTTGACTTATAAATTCCAATGCAAATAGATATAAATTAATGATTAAAAACACAGGCTGTCATATATAAGTATTAAATTATTCTAATATTAATTAGTATATTTTGTAATATAGCACGCTTTAACTTCAATTGCAATAACAAATTCAACGTAATTTGGAATAAGTATTTTATTTCCAGTTGTTCTTCCTTAACAAACAAAAATTTGATTTGGTAACTATACTATATTGTGTTTGAATATGTATGGGGATATGCTTGGGTAAAAAAAATTTAAAATATCATCGTAATAATAGTTTCCACCAATCCCTCAAGTGGTACACGACTTTTTCACACCACTATATTTTGGAAACTTAACCCTACAGGCGTTTTCTGTGCATCCGTAGTGGCTACCAGAACTACAGTATCCATTACGTTCAACTTAGAGTTGAGAAATAGTTATAATTGACTTCTTCTTCTTCTTCTTCTTCTTTTTCTTCTTCTTCGCTTCAAGAATTAAGCTAAATAGCCTTTACCGGCAATCATGTTTGCCTCGGTCTTCCTCTGTCTCTTCTTCGTTTCGGTCGCTATGTTGTTACTGCTTGCGATAATCGTTTTTTTTTTGGCGTCCTGGTTGACTTTTGACTAACTTTTAAGTTAACATTATAGCTGCATATCTTTAAAGAGACCTATAGTGGTTAGTTTTCAGTTACATGCTCTAAAACAAGTTAAAATTTATTTTATATATATATATATATACATATACATATAAATTAACTTTTGGACAACCCTCGCTGTTACATTCCACACTAGCGTACCAGTAAAAATAAAACCTTCGTAGTTGCCATATTGCTAACCATGGAAATAAACGTTTCTTAAGTAAAAGATAACCGTTAAATTCTTGTGGCATTTGTTCAAGTAAATCCATAACTAAAAGAAAAAAAATTTGAAAGTATATAAGAATTTTCTAGGATCCTTACAGATTAGTCATAGGTACTTATGTTGTCTGCCTTTCGAATAGAATCGAATTTTACTTTTGAGTACCTATGTTGAGAAAGTGCCGAAAAAATGACTTTCGAGGTTAATTTTTGCATATCTGTTATGGTTCACCAAACGATGACTTTCAAGGTTAGCTTTTGGACATCTTATACGATTAATCAAAAAATGACTTTGAAGGTTAACTTTTGCATACCCTTTATGGTTGACCAAACGATGACTTTCAAGTTTAGCTTCTGGATATCTGTTATTGTTAGCTAAAAGCTGACTTTCAAGGTTGGCTTCTATACATCTTATACGGTTAATCAAAAGATGACTTTCAAGGTTGGCTTTTGCATATCTTTTATGATTCACCAAACGATGACATTCAATGTTAGCTTCTGTTCATCTTATGCGGTTAATCCAAAGACAACTTTCAAGGTTAGCTTTTGGACATTTTTTTATTTAACCTTTGAGCTACCTTAAGGATATTCTATGGTTAACTAATTTGTGACATAGTTAACTTTTGGTTGACTAATGGAAACCTAGCTACCTTTTGGATAACTTTGGTTACATGGGTACAGTAGATTGAATCTAAAAATTAATATATTTTCTCCACGGGATTATTGGGGATTGAATATCTACGGATTTGCATATTTTTTGAATGTAATAAACATATGCATATGAGTTACACATCTGTTACGGATTGTAATTCAAACAAGAGACTAATTTTTTGAATTCTTCTAGTTTAATGTATTAAATTGCATCGACTACTAGAGACTACTAGACTTCTGCCTGTTTTCCATTGCATTGCGGTATTTGGACGCAAGTTTTTAGACTTTCAGTGGTTCGGAGGCCACGTTAAGTTGTAGGTCCTCTATACCCGTAATACTGTAACACGCACAACACAGGCCTAGCAGAGAAACTCGCTACGCCTCGTAAGAGATAAATCACTCGAAGCAGAAGAAGAAGAGTGTATGTAGATTCTTTTTTTATAATAGCTAATGCTTTTAAGATATCAGAAAACTATTTTACTAAGCTTCCAGAATATTACGTTTAACGCATATAACTAGCATATATTTACAGCCTTCATGGTCCCGTTATAACCGAAATAGACTATAAGTAATATTATAAATGATTCTGAATGTTCATTTTGGTTGATTTTATAGGTATTCCTTCCTGTATAAACATTCGAAAATGTAACTACAACTAGAAATTTCCATAAGGTAAATGGGAAAGTCATTTTTTTAGAACCTACAATATAGATATTTCTTTGAAGTGGCTCTAAATGCATATATTTTTGCTGTTAAATAATATGTTGATAATTTATATTTAGTACACATTATGACATTTTTATCTGCGTACAAATCATATTCCCAAAAATAATCTACTACATAAAATAGTAAAAGCTGCAGTGAAAGCATTTTTCTGTGTGATGGCTATGTTAAATAATTGATTTTAAATTACATTATATGAAATTAATAATTACTAATTCAATTAACTTTCGATGGAGATGTATCGCAGAATAATAATACACTGACTCCAAACGTATATAAACTGATAGAACGTACAGGGTGTTTCAATTAAATCGAATCAGTATGCATAGTTGGAAAATCAGATGCATTGCGAAAATGAATGAACAATAAATACTTCGTTAAGAACTGTATATACTATTATATTCCATAAATAATATACAAAAGCGCACCTTCTGTTGACGTTGATAAAGACAAGCTAATTAACAAATTGTAATAAAAATGTTATGATTTTTCGCATGAAAACAGCCAAACAAATGAAATTATTCACTCGGGCTTTTTTTCAGATTACAACCCTTGCACAGCTTCATTAAGAGCGTGCAGAAAAATTGTCATTTGTACATCCCCTAGTTCATCCGCATATAAACACTTGACAGTTGGCCGCAGACCAATCGGGGCGCCTGAAAGTGACGCAAGTGGTACGTCAGCAAAGATGGCGACTAATGCAATGAGCGTACCCTAGAGGGTGCGTTGTAATCTACCCCACATCTCCCTAACGACACCACTCACCCTTGATGAATTCATTACATGACGAATTTGTATGAGGCAGCAGCAGCTAAAGGCGCGATTCGTTCGGATATGGATATGTAGAGGATATTTTCAATCTCCGGAGGGTCGAATACAAAATATAGGGGAGAAATGAAAAGGGTGCTGATCCGCCATTTATAATTTCTTTTAACCCCGCAGGAGACGGCATTTGTAATGCTAATTGAATGTCCCATTACGGCTCGCCTTGTCGAGTGGGCTTTGCAATACGCATGCAGCGTGTTTGTTTAGACTTTCGAGTTCCTACCCATTTTACGTACAAGGAGTTTCTTTCCGGCATTACAACAATGTAGTGTTTTATTTAGTCTGGCGTTGTGTTTGTAAAACACGTACCTTTCACCGCTGCAAATTAAAGAGGGAAATTCTACTTCAGATAGCTTTCGTATGTTTGCACAAAAGACATGTCAAAAACAGGGAAAGGTTTTTTAAACAAACTCCCTTGTAGCAAACCCCTTTATGTAACTTACCCAAACGGCAGTAGTTTAGGTCCTAATTATATACTTTGGTGGTAGAACAAAAAACACAACGTTTCAAAAGAAATAATTCTTAGACAACTCATTTAAACTTTAGCGCCATTTTATAACGTTTATCGAATTATTTTAACAAGCTCTATCTCATTCTACGCCATTTACAGCAAGTTTATTTGTCTCTACAATCACATACATTATTTATAACATAGATTTCATGAACAATAAATGTAAGCCCCGTATTACTGAAGTAGAAGCGATTTAAATATTAAAATACATTTTTGAAAATTGTTTTTCAGAATTGCGCCTTTTGCATTGCTATTTTTCATTTTAGACGCAATTGTTCTATTCACTACTTTCTATAATATAGATATTTACAATAAAGTGTAACTCTACGTAGCTTATAGCTCATAGTTTTCTCCAATATTAGAAAATCAGTTTACACCGCTAATCACGTGCTCACTGCGAGAAGACACCAACTTTAGGAATTATGTGATTTGTACAACGTCATATTTTTGTTCTGAAGGTAGTTATTCTACTGACAGTATTTTTAGTAATATTGATATTTACAATAAACTATAATTAGATGGCGGTTTACCTATAACAAGTTTTCGAATTTAGTGATTTCGTATTTCATTGACTTGTTATGGCCAGAACTTTTTTAAATATAAATCCGCAATGTCAAATTTTTACAATCAAAAATTTTTTTAATAGGATGTCGGATACCCGTCTTGCGAATATTGACAGTATTTTCTGTTATTTGAAATTTACAATAAATTATAACTCTACGTTGCTCATCTAAATTATAGTGGGTATTTTTAGTTTATTTGCATCTGTATTTGGTTATACTGTTATGGCCAGAACTCCTGAATGTGAATCTACAACGCCGAATTTTTACTGTCAATGATTCTATTAAAACAAAATCTATTTACACTACTAATCACATGGTCACTATAAGTGGACACCAGCGAGTTAGCCCGTTAGCATAACGCCATAGTTCTTTTGTGTTCTATTAGCAGTTGTTCTATTGACAGTCAATTATATTAATATTTATAATAAATTATAATTCCACGTAGATGGCGTAGTTTATAGTATGTTTTCTGAGTTTAATGTCCTCATATTTGGTTGCGTTGTTATGGCCGAAACTTCTTTTCCACAGTTGAATCCATAACACCGAATTTTTACCACCAAACGCTCCCTTAGTGCAAGTTATGTTTATACTACTAATCACGTGATCACTACAAGCAGACACCAGGAATTACGCTATTAGCATAACGGCTTATTTCTATTTGATTCTAAAAGCAGTTATTCTGTGGAGAATATTTTCTGTAATATTGATTTTTACAACGACGTAGCTAGCGTAGTTTATTTGGGCTAGAGGTAAACGCGTTAGACTTCTACGCTGCAGGTACTGAGTTCAATTCCCGGTAGGGGATCATTGGATTTTTAACAGCCGTTCTCCCTCGCAAGGCAATGGCAAACCAGCGAGGTAGTATTCTGCCTAGGAAATTTTCTCTGGAGTAGAAGTTTACACTTCCCTTGGTTCGGAGAACACGTTTAGCTGTAGGTCCTCTAAGTCTGTGGCACTCTAACCGCGCAACACAGGCTTAGGAGAGAAAATCACTACGTCTCGTAAGAGGTAAAGCACTCAAAGGTGAAGAAACGTAGTTTATAGCGCGATTTCCCAATTTAATGATCTTGTATTTGGTTACATTGCGATGGCCATAGCTTCTCTTTCTAAATTTGATTTCACATCTCGGAATTTTTGCTGTCAAACACTTCTATAATACAATATCAGCTTTGACCACTAATCACATGTTCACTGCTAGCGGACACCAACTTTAGGAATTATGCGATTTGCACAACACCATTACATTTTTCTAAGGGTAGTTATTCTACTGACGGTATTTTTTAGTAATATTGGTATTTATAATAAACGGATGGTGGTTTATAGCATGTTTTTGAGTTTAACGATTTCGTATTTCAGCGCCTTGTTGTAGCAAGAACTTTTTTTAAATTTGAATCCACATCATCGAATTTTTACTATCAGAGATTATTTTAATACAAAATCTGTCTACACCACCTATCATGTGGTCACTACAAGCGAACACCAGCCTTACGAAATACATAATAGTATTTTTGTTCATTCTAAGACCAGCTGTTGTGTTGACAGTATTTTCTGTAATTTGATATTTACAATGAATTATAACTCTACGTTGCTCGTGTAAATTATAGTGTGCATTTTGAGTTTATTGCTCTTGTATTTGGTTGCATTGTTATGGCCACAACTTCTTCTAACTCTGAATATACAACGCCGAATTTTTACTGTCCAAGATTCTATTAATACAAAATTTGTTTACTCTACTAATCACATGGTCATTTTGCATGGACACCAGCTTTACGATTTACCCTATTAGCATAACGCCATAGTTTTTTTTATTCTAAAGGTAGTTGATCTATTGACAGTTAGTTATAGTGATATTTACAATAAATTATAATTCCACGTAGATGGCATAGTTTACAGCATGTCTTCTGAGTTTATTGTCCTCGTATATGGTTGTGTTGTTATGGCCGAAACTTCTCTTCTGCATTTAAATCCATAACACCCAATTTTTACTACCAAACGCTCCCTTAGTACAAATTCTGTTTATACTACTAATCACGTGCTCACTACAAGCAGACACCAACTTTAGGAATTACGCCATTTACACCAATTTAATGATCTTATATTTGGTTACATTGCTATGGCCAAAACTTCTCTTCCTAAATTTGATTTCACATCTTCGAATTATCCCTGTCAAAGACTTCTATAATACAGTAGCAGTTTTCACCACTAATCACATGCTCACTGCAAGCGCACACCAACTTTACGAATTATGCGATTTGCACAACACCATTATTTTATTGTAAGGGTAGTTATTCTATTGACGGTATTTTAAGTAATATTGGTATTTATAATAAACGGATGGTGGTTTATAGCATGTTTTTTAGTTTAATGATTTCGTATTTCAACGTCTTGTTATAACCAGAACTCTATATTTAATTTGAATCCACAACGTCTAATTACAATCAGATATAATTTTAATACAAAATCGGTTTACACCAACTATCGTGGTCACCGCAAGCGGATGCCAGTCTTGCCAATTGCGCAGTAGTATTTTTGTTTATTCTGATACCAGTTGTTCTGTTGACAGTATTTTCTGTAATTGGATATTTATAATGAATTATCGTGTGTATTTTGAGTTTATGGCTCTTGTATTTGGTTGTACTGTTATGGCCAGAACTTCTTCTGACTCTGAATATACGCCGAATTTTTACTGTTCAGCATTCTATTAATACAAAATCTGTTTACTGTACTAACCACATGGTCACTATACATGGACACCAGCTTTACGATTTACCCTATTAGCATAACGACATAGTTTTGTTTTATTCTAAAAAGTAGTTGCTCTTTTGACAGTTGGTTATATTAATATGTACAATAAATTGTAATTCTACGTAGATGGCATAGTTTATATCATGTTTTCTCAGTTTATTGTCCTCGTACGTGGTTGTGCTGTTATGGCCAAAACTTCTTTTCGACATTTGAATCCATAACACCCCATTTTTCCTATCAAACGTTCCCTTAGTACAAATTCTGTTTATACTACTAATCACGTGCTCACTACAAGCAGACACTAACTTTAAGAATTACGCATAACGACATATTTCTATTTTATTCTGAAAGCAGTTGTTCTATTGGGAACATTTTCTGTAATATTAGTTCTTACAATGACTTATAATTCTACGCAGATCGCGTAGTTTATAACTTGATTTCTCAATTTAATGATTTTGTATTTCGTTACATTGCTACGCTCAGAAGCTCTTTTCCTGAATTTGATCTCACAACTCCGAATTTTTACTACCAAAAACTTCTATAATACAAAATCGGTTTACACCACTAATCACGTGGTCACTGCAAGCGGACAACAACTTTAATATAACCTTAACAATAAAGACAAAATCTGGTTTTGCACAGTACCGTCTCTTATGTGCGATAATAAAATGGTCACATGTTAGAGAACTGTAACGACCCGTTTTCACGCCGCCGTAGCGTCTTTTTGTATTAAAATATAAATGTACGCATTCTTGGCCAATCATCCAACAACTATATTAGCTTTATGTTAGGTTATCTTAAGTATTTTATTAATTTATTATAGTTAACCTACTGTCAGGAAAAGCTGAATAAACGAAACCACAAAATGTTTACTCAAGTAAAATATATTAAAGATATGAACGGAATATCGCAGCAAATTTTGAAATTTATGTTTAAATCCCGAAAAGCAAAATTCTGCAAAATCTAAGTGTAACAGATATAATTTCCCACATACCATACCGTATTGTGCTTTCACAACATTAAAATTTGTTACGTTTATTTAGATACCTTCCTCTGTATGTAGTTCTAGAAAAATAATAAAGTGGTAGAATCTGGAGATCTAGTAGGCACTCTTTTTGAAGTTGTTAAAGAATACCTTTACATTGTCTTGGAAGAATTTCCTCCAAATATATGTGTTCCTTAGGTACATACGCCATGTAATGGAGCTCCGTTCTGCTGATACCAACGGTTAAAATGTGCAAGCCATTGCGATTAGAGGACACAATTTGGTAGGAAATATTTCTGAAGCCAATAAAAGTATGTTTATCTTGTTAGTTTAATGGCATAACCAAAACGTTTTAATTATTACCCTCAAAAATTCCTTTTTGCACAATACCAACATTTTTAGGCTGTTGGTATAAGAGTTTTGTATTTTGACAACTGATATCGCAATGTTTCGTCTTGGGCTTTGTCAGGCTGTCAATTGATATATAGTTTTACATTTACAGTACATAATATTAAAAAGCTACTGGTTCGGAGAATTGCCCAGAAATTATATAACTTTAACAGTGAAAGTATATATTTTGAAAAATTACTGCTTAACACACTGTGTATCTAACTAATATAATATTATTCTGATCTAGCAATTCCCATTTAATTGTAACTTAGGGTTAAGATTATGACAGATTCATAATTCGTATTCTTTTTTCTTTCCATTCATTCATACGCCCCCCCCCCGCAACCGCTGTCGCATTACTTCAGAGGGGTGCGGGTATCCCTTACATACTAAACATTCATGCAACATGCACCCTAAACTGAACTAAGTGAAATACGGTCGCCTCAGTCGGGGTTCGACCACGCGGCGGCTCGGACCGCATTTCACGGTGACCTCGACTGAGGTCCCTAACATGGTACTCTGAAAGATGTAAGTATCACGCATTTGTAATAGGCAGATGACGGAAATTTGAAGAAAATGATCAAAATATAATGTTGAAAGTATAAATATTAATGAAAATTTGTAGATTGTTCAGAAACTACAATCCAAAATCATTAATAATCATATAAAACATATAAACGCCAAGTTCCATTTAACCATATTTTGCTTATTTGAAAAATTGATAGAAAATATAAAAATACTGGTGTTCAAATGTTTGAAAGGCGTAGTTGAAATACGGAACTACGTCACCAATGTTTCAAATAAAGTCAACAAGCAATCAAGAACTTACTCATCAAAGCCAATACCTTACCTCACAGTTGGTTTGTTGTAGTTTTACTTTAGACGCAATCTGTTAAAATAACGTCCATATTCTTTAATGCACGCAACAATTGAAACAATATTTAAAAAATACTTTTCACATATTTTAATTACTATTAACGTAACAACTACATATGGCATTGATACGATGTTATTGACGTATTTCCGGTTCAATTAAGCTCCTTTTAACAATTAATCATTATTCGTTTCAGCTGTGGGATATGATTTCGAAAATTTTGATACTGTCTTTCAAATATACAGGGTGTTTCAGTTTTAACCTTGCATGCTTTGGGAAAATACTCTCCTGGTCATTCTGATACGGAAAAATAAGACATATATGCCTCTCACTTGCTTCCTAAGAAAGATACAGGGTGTTAAAGATTACAAAAGCGAACAATTTTTTCATTGTATCTCCCTAAGAAAATGGAGCAAATCAAACAAAATTTTGTAGGCACATCTTCCTTGTTTAGGGTTATTTTGTGAAATTATGCGCCACACCAGTGGCCGTACAACGGGATTACAACGAATTTATTAAAAAGAAGTAAGCCACTGGGATTTTAAAATTTTAAATACCCATTCATTTCTGAATAAAACCCGCTGTTACAGATCTTAGATTAAGGTTTCAGAGACATTAATCTTTTTTCAAAAGCTTGCAAACACGCTACGGAATAAAAATTATTTTGAGTTTGCTATGGAAATACTAAAATAATTGTTTGATTATCATTTGTATCTGTCAATCAGTTCGGGTACTTTAGTTACTGAAGTTGTGATATTATTAAAAGACAAAATGCCAAGATATTTTTCCAGTACTGAGTACCTATGCGGACATTCACTTTGTTTATGGTTTCTGCAATGAACGTTCCCATGCAGCAGTTCAGGAATATCGACGATTTTACGGAACGAAGAGTTCTTAGTGCGCGTGCGGGACCAATATTCTGGCCACCGCAATCGCCAGATCTAAACCCGTTAGATTTCTTCGTTATTTGCTATCTTAAAGAAAACATTTACAGCACTCCCGCCCTAAGAATAAAAAATAGCTGCAATGAGTTCAGGCAAAACCAAAAAATATTGGCAAGTGCCATAAATTCATTAGTTCTACGTTGCCAAAAATATGTTGAGAACATTTTTAATCTTGTTTCTTTTTGTTATTGTACAAAAGGTTTTTTTTTAAACGATCTGAAAAATTTGTTTACTTTGCTAATATCTCCGAAATTAGGACGTTAATCGAAAATATGTAAAAGCGCGTATATTCCAAATTTAATGGGGATTTTGAAAAAAGAGGAAAAAATTTAAAAAGCCCAATGGGGTACCTTTTCTTAAATTCGTTGTAATCCCATTGCACGCCACTGGTGTGATTGATTTCCTCAATTTTCCTAAGAGATATACCGAAAAAATGGTTTGCTTTTGTAAACTTTGATACAGGGTGTATCTTTCTTAGGAAGCAAGTGAGAGGCATATATGTTCTATTTTCCATATCAGAATGACCAGAAGAATATTTTGCCGAAGTATTCCAGATTAAAACTAAAACACCCTGTATATTTTAGTACAATCGTATTTACTTTGATGAAAAAATTATTGTTACGCAACTGCAAGCTTCCCTACAATAAAATACTGCACTTCCAATACCAAGAAAGTTAACAGAAGTTCACACATAATTTTGAACACCCTATATAGTAATCGTAAAGAAATACGTGTAATATGTATAGGAACCAAAAAGATGGTTTAGTAAAATCTGCTAAGCATCATGTAGAATTCTTAATTAAGAACATTTTCGATAATTTTAGTATATAAAAATTATTATTGAAATTTTAAATTTTCTGTCTTTTTGTAAGTTTATCTACGTGACAATTTACATTTTACAATATTCTTTCAAAAAATTAACACCTTAATATATATTTTTTATGACTGTGTTACAGATGAACTTAAAAATATTTTGGATATACAGGGTAATTTAAATTTTATACTACTCTAAGTATTTCTTCAGCACGGATTCAAAAATATTTTTTCATTTAAGAATATAGTAATTCCTTCAACCTTTTAATCAAGAAAAATGTCAATGGCAAAATATAGGAGCAGCGAACTCAAAAATATTTTTTTAACATACCTAAGGTAAACATTTGTTATACCAGTTAACCTCAAAACTCTCGAGAGAGAAACAAATACCGTTTTATTTGAGCGTTATTATTTTGAAAACCTAATTTTGCTTTCATATTGTTTTACTCAACTTACAGGAAGCAGTCAACAAAGAGTTTCATTTAAAAAATTATTATTTTATTTTATTAAAAACAATATAGAACAAGAATTAATAATTAATAATCTTACTTGCTTCTGACACATCGTGTGTTAGTTCGAATTTGTGTACTCAAGTTGACGATTATAGTCTGACACAACGTAAATATATGCAATATTTCAAGTTCTCTTTTGATTTCAGTATCAGCAAGAAATAGAATCGCTTCATCAAGTTATACAATTTTGTAGAAGTTTAGAAAGATAACTTTATTAATACAGTGTGTCTCAAATTTAGTGATTACCATCAACGGTAAGGGATACAACTTCGTCAGTCGAGAGAAAAAAAAACAGCAAATTCATACATTTACTTTACTAAACAACGTGCGTTCTGCTATAATCAAAATATCACACGCGCCTCATTGATGTATTATTTAATACAGCTTCAATATTATTGAAAACGAATTTCTAGGAAATATATTTATGTATGTATATATTATAGAATATTTGGATTTTTAGTTTTCTACATACAATACAAAATTATACTCATGACTGGAACAGACGAACTAGATATCTTACTTTCGTCGTACCGTTTAGGTCCGAATTTGTTGTACTGAAGTTGACGATTAAAGTCTGGGTAAGCAGAACCCCTTACATATTCTCAAAAAATAGAAGATCTTGACATCTACATACTCTTCTGCAAAAATATACTATTATAGCATGAGCATCATTTATAATTTAAAGATAAACTTCAAAAGCTTTCTATAACATACAGTACTTTACACTATTTGCAATTTGCAATAATACTTGAAAACTCTTAACAAAAAGAACTTCTTTTATGTACAATAAGTATTTGCAACATTATTCTATATTGCGAGTAGATTTCAGATTTCAGCATTAATAGAAATAGAATATGTGCGCGGCCTTAACAATTTAGTGGACGTTTACAAATGTCACTTAAGTAATACAGTGTGTATCAAATTAATTTAAAGAACAAAATAGTGCTGGAGAGTTGCTGCCAATTATCTAGGGAGCTTCTTTTTTATACACTAAATATTTACGTCATTGTTCTGTATTTCCAGTTAATCTTAGATTTGAGTAGCAACAGAAAATAAAATCTCTGCATTCCATTATACAATTTTATACAGGTTTAGAGAGATCACTTGATTGTTGTGTATTTTATATTTAGTAATCACCATCATAAATAACAGATGCAATTTCATTAAGTGGGAAAAACAGGTATATTTATACATTTATTTGTACAAAACAACGTGCTACCCGAATAAATCAAAAGACCAAGCAAACCTAACTGATTTATTAAACAATGCAGTTTTATTTTTTAAAACTAATGTGTAAGAAATATATTTATATACGAGTGTACGTATTATAGAATAATTAATTCTGTACAGGCAGTACAAAAGTACACTTCTCAATTGAAACCAATTAGTAATCTCACCTACTTTTACACATCTTGTATTAATGCGAATTAGTGTATTCAAGTTAACGATTACAGTCTGATCTAGAATAGGAACCGCTTCTGTAGCATAAACATCATTTACAATTTAAAGATAAACATCAAAAACTTTCTATGGTTAAAATTTACTGATAATAATTGAAAACCCTTCAAAAAATAGTACTAAGACGTTGCAGCTAATAATCTAAAAAAACTTTTACTTTCTACAATAGATATTTACGGCTTTATTGTATATTTTGAGTGTATTTCAGATTTCAATATTATTAGCAAATGTAATCTCTGCATGATGTTAGACACTTAGGTAGAAGTTTACAGAAGTCAATTAATTGATACAGTGTGTAAAAAATTTACTGGTCACCATCAGCGATACGTTTGTTAAATGGAAGAAAGGAGCACATTCATACATTTCTTTTTATCAAACGAGATGTAGTTTGCTATCATCAAAAAATCAAGTGCACGTAATTGTTTTATAATGTAATACAGTTTTATCTTTGAAAACAAATGTATCAGAAAAATACTTCCTATGTATAGAATGTGCAATTTTTTAATTTTGTGAATACAATACAAAACTATACTTCTGAATTCGAACCTATTAAAAATTGTACCTACCAGTGACGCAGTTCGAATATGCGTGTTCAATTTGACGATTACAGTCTGAGTAAGCGAAGCAACTGCCCAGATGTAACAAATGTAATCTCTGCATGACGTTACACAGTTAGGTACAAGTTTACAAAAGTCACTTAATTATAGAAGAAAAATCTTTGTATATGCATAGATTATTCAATTTTTGAATTTTAAGATTTTGCCTACAATATAAAAATATACTTTTGAATTGAAACCTATTACAAATTGTACCTACTATTGACGCACCATGTATTAGTCCAACTCTACGTGTTCAAGTTGACGATTACAGTCTGAATAAGCATAGGGACCTCCTAAATGTAGCAAATGTAATTTCTGCATGACTTTATACAATTTTGTAAAAATATACTTCTGAATTGGAACCTATTAAAAATTGTACCTACTATTGACGCAC
>JABXWE010018066.1:0-15242 GCA_014611495.1 Limonius californicus | reverse complement strand
AGCCGGTTCAAACGACCTACTGTCGGAGCCGAACGTCCACCTAACTCAGGCGTCGTCGGCGAACTAAAAGGACCGAAAGCCGAAAGGCAGAAGAACCGGCGCGGAATTCTAAAGCGCCGAATGAATCCCATTTCACCCCCGCACAACCCTACGCCAGCTACTGGTCATATCATTGCTAGATTCGGGTTCGAACGTACAGGGCTTCGAGTTGGGGTTAATTTTTTTGTGGTGCTGCCTTTTGATTCGATGCTTTCGTTTGGCGGTACGTTTGTAACAAAACCATACAGAAAATTAATTATCTTGGCATTTTGCGTCAAGAAACTCATATCATTTACATTTCTTCTTAAGGTACAGTACAACTGCGAAAACATGAGCAAATGCTTTTAAGCTGATGTTGCAGTTACATGAATAAGACTGGGGGTGGTATCGATACTGAAACTGTCGATACTTTGGCTAATATCGCTTACAAGAACAAGTACCAATAAGTATTGTTACGTTCATTTCGCCAGGATTATCAGGAAACAAAGTTAACATATGATAGTTACATTTATTTATTAAATTTCTTATGTTCCCTAAGTGGGTTTGACTCTGGAATTAAAATAATAATTAAATATAAACCATAAATTACCACATATTAAACTGTTGTACTGGACTATTAGAAGACTACCCAGGTAACACAGACTTGGTTGAGAAACATTTTTCTTGAAACCATTTTTTGAAATGCTTTTATTTAACGTTTATTAAAACGTATATAATTATACGTTTTGAACAAACTTATTGGGAACGTATTATAAACGTCTCCTAATTTTTAATTAAGTTTAGTAAACGTTTCTGAATGGTTTAGTGACAAACGTTTATAACAGAATGTTTTACATAGATTTCTTAAATAGTGTTAAGGAAATCATAATAACTCAGGCAATTCCTAAATGTGTAATAAACGTATGCTATAGCAACAAACTTTTGTGTTTTTAGGTTAATGTTTTCTAAACGTTTATGTAAACTATGTATTAAGTCATTTTTAAAAATACATAGCAACAACGTTTCTCTAAGGTTCGGTTCAGACAGAAGAATTTTTAATGTTCTCCAAACGTATTAAAAACGTTTAATGTACATTCTCTTAATAACGAATATTAATATGTTTATATCGAGGTTTGCTAAACGTTGTATGAATATGTTTTAAAAACCGTTTTCAGAAATACGTATTTACAATATTTGTCGAATATTTGTTAAGTGCCAGATTTTGAACGATTTTAAAGCGTTTTGAAATTATTTCTCAAAGGGTTGGTGTAAAATTATCAGAACTAATTACTTTTTCAATATATATTTGTAAACTTCTTAGACAGTTTGTAAAATGTTAAATAAACGTACTACTAATAACGATCGTTCGTGTTTGTTTGTTAATGTTTACTAGACGTCTTTTAAACTATAATATGTTATATCATTTTGTCAATATGTAATATAAACGTGTTTAATACGTTTGGAAAACATTGACAGTGGTTAGCTCATCTTAGATCAAAAAATGTAGGTGTAGACATAAATCAAGGGCTTTTATGAATTATAGAGGAAGGGGTGTAAAATCCTTTAATTTTCCCATCGTTTTTGTAATAGATAATAAATTTTTTTTTATGTTTGTTAAAGTGTAATATTGATTTAATTTTATGGTTACAAATTTAGTATGTGCAATGTTATGTATTATTAACTCTTATAGTACTACTAAAGGTATATTCAAGCATTTAGATTTATTCGGGCATTAGATAGCTTGTCTAAATGGTCATAGAATTCTGAATTTGTCTTCCAAATTATTAGTTTATTAGAAAAATTGTTATTGACAACACAAGTTTCGAATAATGAAATATATGGTATAAAATGTAACCAAAGTTTAACTAAACTGTTTAATCGGGAAGTTACTTAATAAGTGTTGTGTTTATATCCTTTTATATCAATACACATTTTTTTTAATTTTAATAAATTTGAATGAATTTATTGTGTGATATGTATTATACCTTAGAAATCCCATTCCGAAAATATTTCTTATTTAATATTTCTAACGTCATATAAACATACTTTTAACGTTTTTAAAACATTTAGTAAACGTATTTATAACCTAATTTCAATTTCACTTAGACCTAAAATAAACGTTCTATAAAGGTACTTTGACGGTGTTTAAAACGTTCACTAAACGAATTTGAAACCCGAACCGAACGTTTCATAAACCAATATTAAACATATCTGAAGCATTTAGAAAACCTTATCTAAGCGTCCTGGAAACGGACTTGGAAATTTTAAAACGTTTAGTAAGCGCGTGTAAGATGCAATATCAACATCACAGAAACCTGTATTAAACGTATTTAAAGCATACACAACACCTTTTCTAAAGGTTTAATAAACGTAGTTGTGGTATTTTAAAATGTTCAGTAAACGCTTGTAAAACATAATTTCAACTGCATATAGACCTATATTAAACGTATTTTAAGCATTTACAAAACCTTGTAAATATAAAATTTAAAAACGTCGAACAAACCATTTAGAAACGTTTTTTTAGTTAAATAAAAGTTAAAAATTAAACCAGAAACACACGTTTTAAATACATTTATTAAACATATGTAAAAATACGTTTCAAAGTAAACCTATTATAGACGCATTATATACATTGAGCATCTCCAGCTTGGTTTAGAAAATAACGTTTTAAAAACTATATTTCAACGGACACCTGAACCTTTTATAAACGTTTGAACGTTGACAACTAAACGACTAGGAAACGTAGTATATACGTTTTTTACGTTTGTTGTGTTACCTGGGTAGGAATTCTTGAACTGGGGGCTACTCGATTGGGAACTATCTGGCTGTCACAATCAAGTTTCGCGTATTACTTTTACTACCCTACCTACGTTTGAATTGACCAACACTATGCTTATTACTCAATTACCCTTGTCAAGCATGTTTAGTTGTTTGGAGTTTCATAATAAAATCAAATATACTTCTTTACTGCTACGTACAGTACGGTGACATTAATTTATAACAAATCCATATGCAAATTATTGATGTCTACAATGCAAAAGTAAATGATAATGAAGTAATAAACAATAGGGTATGGAAATATCAACATTATTAAAGTATATAAACTATCAAAAAATACCGAATATATGAAATTCGAAGATATTGTATCAAACTACCAAAAGTTTTAAAGTATTGGAAGTATCAAGGTTTTGAAAGTATCAAGTTATCGAAGATTTCTAAGTATCGAATGTATCAAAGTATCGAAAGCATTAAACAATCGAAGAAATCGAATTATCGAAAGTATCAACATATTGAAATTCTCACAGAATTGAATTACGGAATATATCAATATATCAAATTCGAAGTTATCGAAGTAACTATTGCATCAAACTATCGAAAGTATCAAAGTATTGGAAATATCGAGGTATTGAAAGTATCAAACTATCGAACATTTCTAATTATCGAATGTATTAAAGTATCGAAGTATCGATAGCATCAAACAATCGAAGAAATCCAATTATCGAAAGTATCAACGTATCGAAATTCTCACAGAATTGAATTACCGAATATATCAATATTATATCAAATTCGAAGGTATCGAAGTACCGATTGTACTAAACTATCGAAAGTATCAGAGTACTGGAAGTATCAAGGTTTTGAAAGTATCAAGTTATCGAAGATTTCTAAGTATAGAATGTATCAAAGTATCGAAAGCATTAAACAATCGAAGAAATCGAATTATCGAGAGTATCAACATATTGAAATTCTCACAGAATTGAATTACCGAATATATCAATATATCAAATTCGAAGTTATCGAAGTAACTATTGCATCAAACTATCGAAAGTATCAAAGTATTGGAAATATCGAGGTATTGAAAGTATCAAACTATCGAACATTTCTAATTATCGAATGTATTAAAGTATCGAAGTATCGATAGCATCAAACAATCGAAGAAATCCAAATATTGAAAGTATCAGCGTATCGAAATTCTCACAGAATTGAATTACCGAATATATCAATATATCAAATTCGAAGGTATCGAAGTACCGATTGTACTAAACTAGCGAAAGTATCAGAGTACTGGAAGTATCAAGGTTTTGAAAGTATCAAGTTATCGCAGATTTCTAAGTATGGAATGTATCAAAGTATCGAAAGCATTAAACAATCGCAGAAATCGAATTATCGAAAGTATCAACATATTGAAATTCTCACAGAATTGAATTACCGAATATATCAATATATCAAATTCAAAGTTATCGAAGTAACTATTGCATTAAACTATTGAAAGTGTTAAAGTATTGGAAATATCGAGGTATTGAAAGTATCAAACTATCGAAGATTTCTAATTATCGAATGTATTAAAGTATCGAAGTATCGATAGCATCAAACAATCGAAGAAATCCAATTATCGAAAGTATCAACGTATCGAAATTCTCACAGAATTGAATTACCGAATATATCAGTATATCAAATTCGAAGGTATCGAAGTAACTATTGCATTAAACTATCGAAAGTATCAAAGTATTGGAAATATCGAGGTATTGAAAGTATCAAACTATCGAAGATTTCTAATTATCGAATGTATTAAAATATAGAAGTATCGATAGCATCAAAGAAGAAATCCAATTATGGAAAGTATCAACGTATCGAAATTCTCACAAAATTGAATTACCGAATATATCAATATATCAAATTCGCAGGTATTGAAATACCGATTGCATTAAACTATCGAAAGTATCAGAGTATTGGAAGTATCAAGGTATTGAAAGTATCAAACTATCGAAGATTTCTAACTATCGAATGTATCAAAGTATCGAAAGCATTAAACAATCGCAGAAATCGAATTATCGAAAGTATCAACATATTGAAATTCTCACAGAACTGAATTACCGAATATATCAATATATCAAATTCAAAGTTATCGAAGTAACTATTGCATCAAACTATGGAAAGTACCAAAGTATTGGAAATATCGAGGTATTGAAAGTATCAAACTATCGAAGATTTCTAATTATCGAATGTAATAAAGTATAGAAGTATCGATAGCATCAAACAATCGATGAAATCCAATTTTATTATCGAAAGTATCAACGTGTCGAAATTCTCACAGAATTGAATTATCAATATATCAAATTCGAAGGTATCGAAGTACCTATTGTATTAAACTATCGAAACTATGAAAGTATTGAAAATATCGAGGTATTGAAAGTATCAAACTCTCGGATATTTCTAAGTATCAAAAGTATTAAAGTATCGCAGTATCGGCAGCACCAAACAATCGTAGAAATGAAAGCAACGAAATTATCAAATGTCGAATTAGCGAAAGTATCAAAGAGTGGAAAGTATTAAACGGATCAAAAGTATCAACTGGCGAATTGGTAAAAGTATAAAAATGTCGAAAGTATCAAAACGATAGAAAATTTTAAAGGATCAAAGATACTAAAGTATCGAATATATCAATCGAAAATATCAAAGTATTGAAGATAATTGAGCTATTGAAAGTATCAAAGTTTCGAAGATTGCTAAGTATAGAAGACTACTAAGTATCGAAAGTATCAAAACATAGATGATATTGAAGTATCGAACAATCTAAGTAACTAAAGTGTCAACTGTCGAATTATCAAAGTACCAAAGTATCGAAAGTATCAACATTATCGAAAATATCAAAGGATCGAAGGTAAAAATTATCGTATATATCAAAGTATCGAAGATACCAAAAGTAACAAAGTATTGAAGATAGTCAAGGTATTAAAAGTATCCAACTATCAAAGATTTCTAAGAAAGTATAAAAATATAGAAGATATCGAAACACAGAAAGCATCAAACGCGGGGTCGGCTCCAGTCATTTCGCCGCCGGTGTGAAATTATTTTTGCCGTCCCTCTCCTTTATATCCACACCTGTTAAGGTTAAAATAATAATTTTGGTAAACTATTCTGACAAAAATGTAATCAACTTATTTATATGGACATTTTGTTGTCAAATAAATCGAAGCTAAATTTCCAAATAACAATAAAATATCATATAAACAAAAAAAAAAAACAATATAAGAATTTAAAGAACAAAACAAAATTTCAGCCGCTAACTCCATGAAATTAATATCCGAAGAAGTGCCATCTGTTAAAACATGTTGCTATCTTTGTAATGAATAATAAGATCATTGCGAGACATGTCTTTAATGTTACAAATATCAAATAGGAAATTAAAATATGTTCGGAGTTACACTAATTGTTGAAACTTATCTTCCATAGAATTTAAAGCCGCGTCAATAGTACGTTAAAAAATTCAACCTTATATTTTTGCATAGGGTCAAAGTATTATTGGTTCAGAATGTCCTTCGTAATCAAACTATCTCTTTATGCGGCGCTTACGCACCTACCAACCGACGTCTTAAAATTCCCTAAAATTTGCGTGCGTGCAGTAGCACGAGTTGCACGTACCCTAACGGCCGTGTTCTCACCAAAAGCAACTGGTAACGGCAACGCAACTGCAATGCGACCGCAGCTTCAGTTGAGTTGCTCTTGTGTTCTTACTGAAATCAACTGTTTTGAAATTTCTTGTTTCGGTAGTCCTGAACAAAACGTCGTCCTCGTCACATGAAAATATATTTATTATATAATTTCTCCCCAGGCTTTTTCTTTGATGTGTATAAGATGGCTTTGTCAAATCATATAAACATGTGTGTGCTTTAACAAGGGCCACAAAATTCAAGATTTTGCTGTCTCGTCCGCCATGACCCAGCAGTTCTTGGCAACTGTAGAACGCAACTGGCGACGGCGACGCGGTATGCAGCGCTGCCGGCAACCAATTAGCAACTGGTTGCGTTGCAGTTGAGTTGCCTTTTAGTAGGCACGTGTATTTTAACATTAGCGCCGAGTCGCGTTGCTGTTGCGTTGCAATTGCGTTGCGGTTGCCGGTTGCTTTTGGTGGGAACACGGCCAAAGACGGTACTGATCAAACAATCGCGGAAGTCGAAGTAATGAAAGTATCAAAGTCTCGAATATATCAAAGTAGGTATCGAAAGTATCAAAATATTAAAGATAATTAAGGTATTGAAAGTATTAAACTATCGAAGATTTCTAAGTATCGAACGTATCAAAACATCGAAGATATCGTAATATCGAAAGTATCAAACAATCGAAGAAAATGAAGTAACGAATTGAATTGTCGAAATTAGCAAAAGTATCAAAGTATCGAAAGTATCAAAATGATTGGAAATATCAAAGGATCGAAGTTAATAAAGTATCGAATATATCAATGAAAAATATATATAAACTGTTAGAGTATTGAAGATATTCAAGGTATTGTAAGTATCAAACCATCGAAGTTTTCTAAGTATCGAAAGTCTCAAAATATCGAAGTAACGAAAGTATCAAAGTATCGAAAGTATCAACATCATCGAAAGTGTCAAAGGATCGAAGGTATCAAAGTATTGAAAGTATCAAAGTATCCAAAATATCAAAAGTATCAAAGTATTGAAGATAATCGAGGTATTGGAAGTATCAGACTATCAAATAGTTGTCAGTATCGACACTATCAAAATATCGAAGATATCTAAATATCGGCACTGGTATCAAAGGATCGAAGATATTCAAGTATCCAATATATGAAAGTATCGAAAATATCAAAACATCGAAGATAACGAAGTATACAAACAACAAAGTATTTAGTATAGATTCTACGGAGATGCCTACTTCTCGCCACCACTCTCTCTATACCTATGGTATCTAAAACTAAAAATAGAAGTTTTATTTATGAAGCAAAATATGAGTTAAATTGTTTAGAAATAAAGGTGCCTACAAAATATAAACTAGTTTTTCTGCGTTGATGCTGTTATACGGTGTGTACGGTGAGCAAGTTAGCTGTCGAGCAAATGGATGGCGAACAATTGTCTTGACGAGGATCTGCCCCAGCGAGCAATCGGCAATCGAGCAATCAGTGGCGAACAAACAGTGGCGAGCAAATGCTCTAGAACCAGATTCTACAAAGTATGTGTTATATATTGTTTATTCTTAACTGTTTTTGATATTTTTTCAGTTACTGTTTCGCATAATTGATTTAAGCTCATGGCAACTTCCTCCAAATTACAGCTTCTCAATATGTTTTTAAATCATTTCTTGAGGTATTAATTATGCTAATTGAATTAGTAATTTTTTTTTCACATCCGATTTTGATCTGTTGGCGGTATTTAACAAAAATTAGTTCTCGCTTTCGCTCTGAAAAGGTATTACTTTGATTGAAACATTTATTTGAATGTACTTGTTTTGTGTATAAATTTAACATTTTTCATTGATATATCATCGTGTTATGGAATAATATTTATATTTGTCAGAGTGGCCTTCGGATAAGTGTTTTGAGTTGCTAATTTATAATCTCTTTTCTTTAATTAATTTGTTTAATAATCGAAACACCTTTTGTATAATTAACGTTATCTAAAGAAATCATTAGAGCTCTATGTATCAAAAAAGTGTAGGCTGCTAATGTATGAGTTTTATGGTGATATGGGTCCTGTGGTATTGTGATATATATTTATGTAGGTTTCTCTAAATAGAGTATTCCTGTTTGTTTTTCTAATTAGTTGCTGTAAACAAATAACACATCTGCTTAATTCTGTTTCTATTGTAAATTGTGTTTGGGCGTAGATCATTAATCCAGGCTGAAATTCACCAATATACTCAAACGACCTATTAAATCGTAAAGGAACCCAACGATCGTTTTCTTGGATTGATTTAATTCTACTGTGTGATCTTTCAAATGTTTTGTAAATATAATTATTAACCAAAAGCAGTTGAATTGCAGTGGCTTTGCAAAGCATTGTTGTTCGTGCTACGGATGTCAAGTTATAAAAGTTACGTGTTCACATTTAGAGCTGGGCTATACCATAATATTAGGATCAACTTCTAAAATACGTTGCTATTCATAAGTATGGAAAGCATCGACGGAAAGAAAGAATTCAAACTATTGAAGTACGTGGAGAAAACTGTTCCTACAGTTTTAGAGTCTTTTATCAATGAAAGTTTTTTCCAATCCATCTTTTACGTTTTTATAGTATGTAATCGCTTCTTTGTTGATTATTTGCAGAATATTTTGACTATTTATCGCATCTTTCTATTTATAAAGCTCAGTTGTAAATTTTTAATAGATTTCTTTTTACTAGTTAAAATAATTAAGGGAAAGTGCCGTCATTAATTGTAATTCGCAGTATCTACTTGGAACTTCAATAGTTTTATTTGTATGTAATAAATATATAACTAGTAGATATGTAAAAGTTTGGCAAAATAAATATGAAGACTGCGCAAGGAGTAACTTATACGGAGAAATTTACAGCAAAAAGCACTTCATCTAATATACAGCGTACCCTCACATCCATCATACAATCCAAAGTCCAAGTTCAATTAGACTTCTATTGTTGTCTTGGTGGAGAACTCCAGAGGTATTCCTCAGCCAAGTTACTTTAGTTAGTCCAAATTCCTACTGAAGATGGCAACTTAGTTGTCGAAATACGTATTTCGAACGCTTGACATATATGTTTACTCTGCTTGATGCCGATCGAACACAGTTCTCAGAATTCTTCGTTTGCAGAATGGCCCGGAAGCTCCATGTAGGAGATTTTCTTCTAGAATTCTTGCATCATATTTCGTAATATGATGAAACCTTCCAGCTGTTTGAAATTCACATTGCGTTTTCTAGTCAGTCGATGTAACACCTTCGCTCGACTCGGTTGCTCGTTACCATCTCGGCGCCGAAGATTAAAATAAGGCAAGGCAAAGTGAACGCTAGTTTCTGGGAGTAAACGCACGTGGTTTTTGGAAACGGAGTTGTTGGAAGCCTTCTGCTAAATGAATATATCGTATCTTGTCTTAGGCAAAAGAATCATCGACTTATGTCGTATTAAAAATATTAGCAGAGTGTCAGCTTTTTGTAAAGACAATTCAGGGAAATTGTTCCCTTGACTTGTGTCGAATTGGAAGCCTTCAACCCCGTGACAATCTCCTGCGGGACGTTGCAAGTGATAATCCCGCACAGCGGCCGAGATTTTGATTCCTGAAGTTCCCGGTTTCTTTTTTTGTCAAAGAAATTCCTCGCCCGTAGCGTTATCTCCATCGTGATCCAGTCTTCAGGGGCGTGCCCGCAAATTTTTCCTGTTTCCCGAAGAACGTAGTAACACCCCAGTAGCGCCTCTCTCTACTCTCCTACAGAACAAAACTAAGGTAGGATAAATTGCTGATTGTGTTGTTAATGCTGAACCTTTTTTTTATGCAACGCAAAGCGACCTTCAGACGCCAGTTGCCTTTTTTGTGTTACCTGTAAAGTGTGATTATAAATTGTATTTTTAGTAAACACGAACGTCACTGGCTGCGTAGATCAGTTCATTAAAGTAAATGCCGCAAGCCAGGGGCGGGCGAGCATTTCACTTTGGACGTTCCAACAATCCTTCGTTTAGCCCATAGTTGTTTTTCTTGTTTGTTCCAAATCGCATTATTTGTGTGTTATATTTTACTCAATATATTTAGATGCAGTTAAACCGTAGCACGATCTTTTATTTCTATATATTTTTATTGTATTGTGTACAGGAAATTTGTAAGCTTTATATACAGGAGGAGGCACAATAAAGGTGAGTCCGATTCCCGTAAGCTGCTGGCATCTCGGCCTTCCACGAGAACCTGCAATCAGCTGTGATTTGGAAGGTGGTACCCGCTAATTTTGACCTATTCTGTACACAACCCTCTCGTCAGGGTTTGTCCTGACTGTTATATCTACTCCCGGGTATGTCTTAACATATTTAAAACAGCTTCTGAATCTTTGATTAACCATAATGTAGTCGATTTACATTGACAGTATGTCGTCGTTGTCCATCAACTGGTCTTACAATTATTCTTGGGGTTTCTGTTGCACAACGATGAGTATTACGTCGGTTTGGGCTATTTCAGGTGAAAGTCGACTCGTCAGTGAACAATAGTTTTTGAAAAGAGTGTCTCTTTCCATTTCCAATCGCCACTCGCAAAATGTCCTAATACCCAAATCCAATTCTTGATGAAATGAGATAATATGGTAGTCATGAAACTTGTTCTGCTTCAAAAATTATCTGACAATAGTTTGGGGTACACCGATTTGTTTCGATGTTGTGGTGGAACTAGTAGATGGTTCTGCTACTACTGGTAACGAAACATTTAACTGATCTTCGCTGTTTCCTCTCACCTTTTTCATAATTTACATATCCGGTTTTAATAAATCTCTTTTTTAAGCTTCTCATTAAAGCTTGTTTCCTATTAGAATATCTTTGCGAATATTTTCGCTGAGTTAATAAACAATTTTGTTCGCTGGATCCCATAATACTAATTATGTCAACGAGTTCGTTTCTTTCAAAATTCATCTGACTTAACGAAAAACGTCAAATGATGAAATAATTACAGAAATAAGGGTAATATTTGGAAGATTTAAAGAAATTTCGCGTGTTAGTAGCTAATTCTGAGCCGTAAATAAGAAAATATCAAAATGTCACTTTGTGTCAAGATCATGGCTACTAGATTAAATAGATATTAAAAGTTTATTCATTCAACGGTTTGTAATGAAAAAGTAGAAATATTTCTGAAAATATCGATTCTAAGTATAGGACAATATTCATAAAAACTGTGGAAAATCAACGCGCCAATTCAAAAACACAATAATATACAGAGCGATCAATTTGAAATATTGGGAAAATGCTCTCTGAAGTTAATTAAATTTGCGCTGGTGTGAAAACATCATGTTCAATAAAATTACTAGTTGTGTCGATTTAGTGCATCACTTGGCTGCATAACTGCGAAATATATATTTTTAATTAATCATAATACTCACACACCGAATTAATTTGTTAAACCTCATGCCGACCAACATGTTGCGTCCTTGTAAAATATGGGCCATTCCTTTTTCCTGGCCACTAGATGTTATGACCTTACCGTCTTTGTGCTACCCAGTTTACAACCTCAACCCCCCGAGCTGGCATTCGGTTCGTTAAGAGACTCACTGCAAAAACAAGTGTCCACAGAAGCGTGCGTGTTAATTTTGTGCCGGACCAACAATGATCGAGAAACTCTGCATTTTCCTCGACAATTCAACACTTGTAAGTCAGCCATGTTAATCTTTACCAGATTCCTTTATGCATAATTCCTTGTGTTGTCCTCCATGGCATTCAGTCCACAGAAGCAACAACAGATATCACCAGTGCTATTATATACACATTTCTATTGAATATAATAAACTTTGAATTAACTTAATTTGTTTATACTCAAGTTTGCCGTCTTGTTTGTATTATATGCCGTTGGGTATTCTTTGTTACCTCACGGCCCACAACATTTTCACAATTTTTATATAAACTCGGCAACGTCTTACGCAAAAATCAGGAGATCGCTGGAAAGCTAGTTTTATGCTGCAATCAAAAATGTGAAAATATACAGGATGTCATATTTATAAAATGTAGATGTTCCGCTGTAGCAAGTATATTTCATAACATATTTATTATGTGCGAATTCTGACACTGCACTAACCTAAAAAAAAGAAAAGTTTCCAAATAATTTTAACAATGCAATGAGCAACCCGGTATATCTGCGTATTCCTAACAAGTTGTAATTTGCTTTCTTTTTCGAGGTGGTAAAAACAACCCTACGTTTCATAACTGAACAATTTTGCACATTATGAGTAGCAGCTTTAATAAATGAAAGCTGGTTAAAAACACCTTGTCACAATGAAGGACCCCTTGAAAGTAATAAATTAGCTAAAATCAACTGTAGGGTTTGTATAATGGGAAGTCTATACAATCACACCAATTAGACACAACGCATGCCACACGCACGTTAAAATAGAAAAGATTTACTACGATACGGATAACATACATCATTAAAAAAATCGAATCTCCCCAACTGCGGCCAACTAGTTTTTCTACGCACAACTTTTTACTACCCCAACTAAAACTAACTAAACATTGTCACAAAGCAGGCGTGGTCCGAATATTTCAAAGCCATCTGTTCACGTATTACAGCCCTGTTTTATATATACATGTCGCGATGCATTTTAGGAATTACGTCGCTTTGTTGTCAGTTCCTATTGTCAAGACGGGGGATTCACATAATGGATATAACTTTAAGATACATACGGGATGTTGGGTGGTCGACCATTTTTGAATGAATATTGGAAATTATATGCCTCGTTCATTCTACTACCTGGACAGGCATTATTTCTGATATGAAATACTGATATCGAACAAACTATGGATGCAACTTAGGGACGCATGTGTGTGTTCAGCTGATTTATTGGTTTTTGTTGGGAAATTTTTCAGGTGAAATTATTAAAATTTTCACGGGATAAAATGTTTAGAGTATCAGTTTGTCTGGCTCTGTATGGTTGTAATTTATCAAAGGTATTTGAGTATGTAAATAAATACAAGTCAATTAGTCGCTTGATGAAAACCAAAAAGGTCTTTTCGTGGTTTGTTAACTCTGTCGGTAAATATTTGATTGTAATTACGTTTTTATGGTTTGAAAGCAATTTTTACTTAATTGTGTACTGAGATGCTTAGTTGAAAAAATTCAGAGAATGAAAAACAATTCTGTATGGAAACCAGAACATGATAATCAAAAATAAAACCGTATCATTAAATATTAAATACTGTAATATAATTATTACAATTGTGCACAAAAATTCTCATATTTGAATGACGATGAAACAAATATGTATATGTTGATAATACCTATGTTTCAATGTTATTTGATAATTAGAAATAGTGACGTCGACCAATTAAAAAAATTCAAGTAAACCAATGGTTAATTTTTTAAAGTAAACGCATACGGTAGCTTTATACGCAACTTGTCTGTGATCTGGAGGGTTGGGCCATATAGCAACTGCCAAATGTTCCTGTAGCGGTTTTCATACAAAATTAATGTTATTTTATTGTTATTAATTCAATTTTTCTACAATAATACAAACAACAGCTCTTTTTAGAAATAACAAATGATCTATGATAAGATTATTTATTTCCGCGAAGTTGGTTCTAGCTTAAGTTGGTTTCATGGCCATTATCTAACTGAAAAAGTGTACAATAATGTAAATTTACTAAAACTATTAATTATTAGGAATTACAGGTTGCAGTTCTATTCTAGATAAATCAGTTTAAATTGGCTCTTTAAAAATGATACATGCAACGTTATTCAAACAAAACAATTTCAAATATACAAGACTGGTACTATGACTTGACTGACTTGCGTATGCAGTATGTTGCACCTGCAATCATTCTGACGAGCATAATAATAGATACCTGTATACGCCGTTTCTTACAGAAAAAATCACACCACAGGAAAAATGCGATGATACATTCATAGAAGGATCAACTAGTGACGAGGTGCCACTTCTGTGTTCTTATTAGAACTGTGATTTGAATAGCAGTACTATGCGTACCTATTAAGCTATTTGCTTTAAATTTATTATTAAATTCTATGTTCATGTATTATCATTAAAGCTGTGTGTTTAATAATAGTACTATATGTACCTAATGGGCTGTGTGCACTTAATTTATTGATATTGTCGTGTGTACTTGTACTATTATCAGAGCTGTGTATCAGTTACTGTGTGAACTTAACGGTCTGTATACCCTAATTTAGTGTTAAGTTGAGTTTTTATATACCATACTATTATTATAATTGTGTGTTTAGTAATTGTACTGTGTTTACCTAAGGTGCTGTGTGCCTTTAATTTATTGCGAAAATTGTGTGTTTAATAATGGTACTAATGGGCTGTGTGCCCTTAATTTATTGTTAATATCGTGTGATTTTGTACTATTATCAGAGCTGTGTTTGAGTTACTGTGTGAACCTAAGGGGTTGTATATCCTTAATTTAGTGCTAAGTTGTGTTCTTGTATACTATTATTATAATTATGTGTTTAGTAATGGTACTGTATGCATCTAACGTGCAGTATGCCTTTAATTTATTGTTAATGTCGTGTGTTATTCTACTATAATTAGAGCTGTGTATCAGTTACTATGTGACATTAACGGGCTTCTTCTTACGGCAGCGTCTCCTTACGAAGGTTGCTGATCAGTATAGCTACTTTAACCTTTGAAACTGCAGCGCGAAATAATTCCACAGATGACATTTTAAACCAATCGCGTAAGTTTTTAAGCCAAGATATTCTGCGTCTACCCACGCTTCGTTTGCCCTGAATTTTTCCTTCAATCACCAGTTGTAATAAGCGATATTTTTGCCCTCGGATGA
>JABXWE010018065.1:0-31595 GCA_014611495.1 Limonius californicus | reverse complement strand
AGACTGTTACATGAAATGATAGAGATTAAAAAAAGCCCAACATCGATAAACTATAGAACAGACATAGAAAAATTAAATATCACTTACCACAGTTTATTTTAAATACTAATAAAATAAAAATTATTACTGGATATATTAAAACTAATTTTTATATACCCTGTACCTCGATATAAATTGTATCTAATAAAATTTGGAACTTAAACTAATATTTTCTCCTTCTCTAAAATTGACTTGCGCGTTAAATAAAATTATCAGATGCAAATATATTGCAATGCCATATTGATAGATTACAAAGTTTTATATATAAAATAAATAAAATTTAAGTATTCAACGGGATGTAGTTCCAAATAAACATATGTGTGTTATTACACATCTAAGAATACATTTTTCATTTATTCAAGGTGAGATTTTGCATTTATTTGGGAGATTGGTTCTCTTACTAACCTAAATCTAATTTTGTTACAGGAATAGAATTAAATTAATCATTTTATTACTGAAGAAGACTAATGTAAAGTCGAAATATATTTAATTTTGAAGATTTATGAAGTGCATTTTCATTTTTTAAACCTAAATTTTGATGTTTTTGGCTGCATAATATTCCCTATTCAATAAATAATTAATCAAATATGATGTCTGTCAAATCCCCGCCTTTCTCTGCAGTGCACGATTGAGCTCTTTTTAAGGAATTTTCCATAACAGGACATATAATCGTTATGTTTTCCATTCCTCGACGGATGAAACTTGGACATAATACACTGCACAACCATGAAAACAAAATTGATACAAACTGCGCGATCACAAAATGGCGGCCACTTCAAATCGGATACTTCGTTATGGTCTTCCCTGTATATAAATATTAAATAACAGAATTGATAAACTACATCCTTGTCGTAGAACCCTAGAGGTATATAAGATTCGTGACTGCGTTCGGTTTTGTTCAACAAACGTTTTATTGTTATATTACAGTACTTGGATCATGTTTGTTATGCGACTATCGACCTCAAATTTTCAAAGGCTTCCCAAAGTTGTTTGCGTTTTGTAAACGTTTTCTAAGGCTACAATCGCCAGATGAATTTCATCGTCAATGTTTTGTATTTTCTCTATTAACTGCTATATTATGAAAAGGTTATCTGTGCACCTTCCTTTTTAATAAATCCGCTTTGTTTTTCACTGATTTTTGTCTCTACCATTCGTTTTAATTTGTTGTATTCATCTGGGTAGCGAAAATCTTCGTGCAAGAGAGCAAGCTGTCCATACAAACAATAGTGATTGAATTTGGAAGAACGTATACTGTAGTGTACCTTCATGGGTCTACCCCTAGACCCTTGTTATTCTCATTATATGTACAAAATTGTCTTCGCATAGTTCAAATACTCATTCGACTGTAACTGACCACGTACCTTCCAATGAAAATATGGTGATATAGCAACTATAACAAATGATTAACTTATAACAAATTAAGGAATAGTTTGATAATAGGGTTAGCTTTAAATGTTCGCAAAGAAAGATGGTTGATTTCAGTAATTAAAATCATCAAAAATGATTTCCTCTGTTGAATATCGCGAAAACAGTTTGAATCCATACCATATTAGGTTAGTTTCCGAACTACAAAAAATCATTCGTGATGTACTTACAGGAATGAGAACCTGAACTATAAATAGTATACTCTATACTATACTACATCTATAGAACATTATAATCCTAGAATCTGCGTATACCTATAGCTTGTAATAATAATTGATAACATTTCTTAGGGAATGGTACATAGGACTGGGTTCAAATACGGAACAATATATGAATAAATTGTTTAGATGTTTAAAAGCTCAACTTTTTCCGAAATAATCTATGTCCTCTATTGTCAAGTAAGCGTCTGTGAGCGACTATATAATTTTCACAGAAAATCCTTTAGTCATTTATGTTATTCATTTATCCATTCACAGTAGTAAATTCACAAATATGAGATTATGCAGATATAATTTAAAATCGGTCTTTCATTTCGATTGACATATTCTCTCACATCATCTAAATTGAAGCAATATGTAAAAATAAAGGTAATTTATCTGGTCTGGATCTTTTGTAAAATTTATCAGTCAAGATGTTACAGTGAAATCCATTCCATGCCTCTTACTTTGCTCTAATTATTAATAAAAAATTTTGTGAAATGAAATTACAGGACTGTTAATATATATAAACGTGATATTTCATTTATTTGCCTTTGTAGAATAAATGCATTTTTTTCGTTTCGCGAAGACATTCAAAGCGGCTGAGATTACTCAAAGGTAAATACAATTTATCACTATTGGCAACAATTTTCCCCAAAATGCTGCTTCGCCTTTCAGAAATTTCCTTTATTTTGGATATTCATTCAAGTGAAATATATTCTGAAATTTATTTTAAATGTATTTAATGATACGAGAGGATTGATTAAAAAGCAATTCAGTAACACATTACAAATATTTGGCAAATTCGGTAAAGGAGTATTAATCTCAAACATCTTATCTGAATGTCTAACACGGTTTCAAAATACTTTTGTTAGATGAATACTTAAAATCATAAATCTAAATCTTTGAAGCTTAACGGACTTGATAATTTGTTTAGCGTTTGCTGGGTCAGTATCTTTAGGTTATAATATTATATTGACTTCGATGGGACAGTGCGAACAAGCGCTGTCAGTCGAGATCACAGTGAAATACGGTTCAATGGAAACAGGAATCTAAACTACTTTAATCAAACATCAATGCTTGTTCGTAACCGAAAACATGTCTCGGTAAATTATTTTGCTTAGGTTTTTCACAAACCAAGCCAGTGTCTCATAAGGAGATCTTGCATGAATTTACAATCAGTGCAAAATGGACAGGTGCAATGTATTGCAACCAGAAGTACTCTTTTCTCGAAAGTGCCGTCACACGCCATTGATACTTTTGCGTAGAATGTATTATTTCCTATTTGTCCTTCAGACATAAATTGTTTGTGGATCACACCCTGTGTGTTAAAAAAAGTATACAACATACTTATGATTCTTGATTTTTGCGAAGAAACGTTTTGGATTTCGTGATAATTTTCCAATCCACTGCATACTTTGCTATTTCGTCTTAAGGTCATACTTAAACGCTCACGACCCACCACCAGCGACAATGTAGTTAGGAAAATTTACATCATCTTAGATTTCCGTTTTCCCAAATTTTCATGTAATATTTGTCGATATGTTTCTTTACTGATGTTTAGCCTATCTTCATATTTCAAACGTTTGAACCATCCAAACATACTATGCGTTTTATCACATAAGTTTCAGTTAGAATTTTCCCAAATTTACAAAAAATTTAAGTATTCACTCGTTGCTCCTTAACGACTGAAAGAAATTCGATGTGCTTGATAACATTCTGCGCAGAAATGAAGAGCTGTTGGATGTTCACTTGCCCAACATCTATTGATAAAACTGTACACTATTATATACAGTAATTCTAACATATTTTAACAATATTTTCAGAGGGTGTAGACCCTTTTTACTTTCTTAAACATATTTGTAAATCATGACTTGCAAATAATAAAAATACGTTTATATTATGCAATTTATTCTTTTACACGCACTTTTATTAAAAAATATAAACATATTGGCACCTAAAACTTAAACCTCCAATCTCTGGACTACAATTCTTGTAATATTGTCTTAGTTTATGACACTTATGTAAATTATAGCAAAACTTTTATATAGAACAGCAAGGGTGGTGAGTTTATAAAGTAGGCGTTTTAATTAATATCTATAAAGATTTCCATAAGGCGAAAGTGCTTTCTTGTTCTTATAGCTGTTTTAAGCTTTAAATCTCAGTTTTGTAAAGTCGAAGCAAAATCGGGGAATTTGAAAATACAACGATAATCTCTGACCTACGTCACGCCTTAACAGTTTTTCAAAGTTTCCGAACCCGCCTAACTTGACTGCGAGTTGCGTTAAATCACATTCCAAGTTATGCGATTACGTTCAGAATAAAATTTTCTCTATTCAAGAATCGTTTAAGTGAGAAAATTCCGGTCACAGCTGCAACATCAATAATCGATAACGCCTCGTATCATAATGAATTTTGCTCGGTTACTTTTATTAACAGCATTCCTCGTGTAAAATTGAACATTAATGAGTAATATCATTAGGGCTTTTATATAAGATAACAGCTACTTTTCGTAATAAAAAGGTAATATAAATGCAAATTGCCGAATTACAATACGATTTCGTATATAATTTGTTCCCGAGGAAATTTTAACGCTGCTGCTTTTTACGCCGCTGCCTGACACCCGTTTGACAGAGACGTATAGTTTTTGCGGAAGTATATTTGCGGACGTGAAATATTCGAATCCTTTGACATTTATACTAGAGAAAAGTACATGGAACGTGATGACCGTCTTTCAGCTTCACGACGTTGAAATGCCCGCCGACGGCGACGCTGCACGTTTGATTTCATTACGTCTTGCTGCAGGCGACGCTAACATGTGAACACTCGCAGAATAATGATATATGCCACAATAAAATGCTTTGCTGCTCTCTATTTGAAACTTTATGTCTTTGACGCCATAAAAACTAAATAAAATAAACGTTCTTCTCTTTAAACCGCGAATTTTTACACTCTTTATGCACAGCATAAAAACAAAATTACATTGCATACTTTTGAACCTTCTATGGCCGTGTTACTTCCCCTTTTCGTTACTTTTACGACCACATAAGCCATTACATCGTTAACTTTTTTACAGGGATGCATTGTCGCACGCCGCGAAACGAATGCAGGAGGGTCGGCAAGTCCAGATGCTCCAAAATCTGACGGATTTGCTGCGGAAAACCTTCAGCTCCCAGTTCGTATTCCCTGCCCTGGGTCACGACGACCCCACGCCGCGCAAGGAACTCGGCAAAATGTGGAGTCGGTGGTTGGACACCGATTCGATGAATACATTCGAATCAGGTAGGGAAATTTTCCTTTTTCAAATATATATTTTCCTGAATTCCGAATCCAGAAGAACTGCTCCATTTGCCAATGTTGACCGGCAGTACTAAATTTTGCATGCGCTATTAGGTCTACGCCCGTGATTGCCCAGAATCTTCTGCATCCCACAGTGTTGCATCTGAGAATTATTTATTGCAATTTTTCTCCAACTTGTTGTTGGAGTAGTGCATTATAAATGTCTGGTATTGAATTCGTTGCACCACCTCCTATTTACCTTTACTACTAACAGGACAAACGAAGATTTACATTACATAATCTACCAAAAGAATGCTCCCAATTCAACAATAATATTGACATTATGTGTGTTTAGGTCATCAAACTAAATCGAACAGATTAATAAGCAAAAACAGTATTTTTCAACATTGTTTATAAACAGTTTTACAAGTATTCATACTTCTCCAGTTTACAGGGAAATGTAATGTTCCTTCATTCATTCAATAGTAAACAGGTGCTAATTGTTTTTATAAAATACTAGCTATTAACAGGTATTGAATCTAGTGCTGTTGATATTTGATTAATGAACTGTGGGAGTTGCTGTCAAAAAACTGTATATCCACGTATAATTTTCCAAATACTTCGAAAAACTACTTATAATAGTTTGAGGATTGCTACTTCGACTTGTTTCATAGATACTTCGAAATAACTCGAGGTACGCCGAAGATACTTTGAGCTACTTCGATATACAACTTCGACCTAATTCGAAGAGAAGATAATATAAAAAACTTCTTTTACAAATTACCCCCAAACAGTAATTTAAAAATAGTATATTATACAACAAGCTTATAATTGAAGCTATTAATACATGAGTATGAAGTTATGAGTGTATTATATGAGAGTTGCATATACTAGTTTTTACAATTTAATAAAAAAAATTATTAGCAAGAATTTTATTTGAATAATAATTACCACAGCAAATTGCTGGCAATCACAACTACAGTCAATGATGAACACTCATCTAGGCATGATTACGAAACAAAGTATTGTGCTACTATTATTCAGTTTAGTCGTGTTATAATGAAAATCTATACCTTAAGAACGACCTGGAAAAATTAGAATTACCTTTTTACATCCACAAACCATTATATTCGTTTCCTTACCCACCAAGGGGCTTAGAACCGTCTACCTGCACGCTGGAAAGCAAACTGTAGTCTGGTTGTAAGAATATCAGATAAATTTTGAGGTTGCGGTTATGTACATTATGCTCTTGGCAGATGGTAGTTTGTAATAAAATGAAAAAATTTTACTAAATTAATTCCACATAATATATTGGAAAAGTAGATTGATTTTACCGTATTTTTGCTTTACATTTGGAAATTCTTTATAGCAAGTACTTATGATTTTGTTGACAATTTCATTATCTTATTTCAATCTTGGATATATTGTCTACTAGTGATTGGAAACCGCAAGCGAAGAGGTCGTCTACTAATTACCTAGAGTCTCAATAGAAAACGCTAATTTTGGCCTATTTTGAGTCACTTTGGTAGCCCCTTAATGAATATCATTAAAATACAGGGAGCGTATATTTAATAAGCAAATTAATAGATGGGTGAGGAAACGGACATTATATGAGGCTTGTTCAACTGAAACCCATCTTTGATCAACTTATCCTTAAAAACAATGCAATAATTCAAATGACGTTTGTTAATGTTAGTAGTGTTTGTAAGCAACACACGAATAAATTTCTGATGTATGAATTTGATTCTTGTTACGGGCCAAACGAGCTTTTCTGTCGACCCGTAACCGGATAGGTGGAAAAAGGCCTTCAGCTTAGCTCAGAGGAGTAGGGGAGGTTCACGGAAATCGCTTACGGGAGGAAATCTTCCTGGTTCTGTACAGAGTGGGTCAAAATTAGGGGGCGCCACCTTCCAAATACAGCTGATTGTAGGTCCTCGTGGAAGGCCGAGAGGCCAGCAGCTTACGGGAATCGGACTCACCTTTATTGTGCCTCCCTCTTGTTTATAAAGCTTGCAAAATTCGTACATACACAAATACAGAATGCACAATAATAAAAGAGGCAGTAAATTTTAACACACATATAATCAAATTATTAGAAATGACAAAAGTACAAAGGAATGACAGCAAATGGTGATTGTATAGTTCCATATTACAAGCTTTTAATTTGAACGATCAGACAAAAAAAAACTCGCCGCCGCTGGCGTACGTCATTTATATTTTCCAAACTCCTACGTGGCCAGCGACGCCGGAGCTTACAGGAATGACAATATATATTAAAAAAATTACTCTACACTTTGTAGTACACAAAAAAAAGACAGTCGGCATTTGAAGATCGCTTCTTGTTACATAAAAGAGGTTCAAACCCTTGAAATTTTGCAAGCTGACGCGTAAAAGGGGTTCTTTCTTCACAGCACAAAAAACTTAGTTCTTTACCTTAAATTTCGAACAGCGAGACGGAGTCAGGCACAATGTCGTTAACCAGATGCGGGAAGAATCCACAGGCACGCCCCTGAAGACTGGATGGAATGAAATCAACATCAAGGGCCCGAAACTTCGATGCGTTCGTCGCACCGACGGTAACAGCAGAGAGACAGGAACTGGGCTCGATATTAATCCCCCAAAGGCGATCGGCAAATATGCAATGAATTGCCTTTACAGGCATAAAATCCAGTGTGTTTCTATAAATCCGACATTTGTCGATAGTTCTGTTTTCACCCCACGGTGAAACAGCGAAACGAAAATAACACAAGGGATATCGAAAAACCCCAAGCCACCCCTTGCAGCACTCAATTTATTTACGGCCCCCCGATTGATGGAATTTCGGAGACCGCAGTCTGGCGAAGATCTAAGGCCAACTGAAGACCTACACACGCCCCGAACATGTGTTGGCCGAAAATATTACGCCACCTTGAGAAATATGACGAAATTGTTCTAGAAAGATCTGAAACGTAAATTCGCAGAACGCGTCCAGAATTAGGTGCAGATAAAACATGAATCGGCAATTTCGGTTTACAAAGGGAAACTTAAAGACTGCAGAATCGGCCCCTCATAATTCAAACTTAAAATTAAAATTACGAAAACTGTAATCGACATAAGAAGATGGTAATTAAAATAACGTTTTTAATTCCTTTGAAGCGGCAATTAGAGCATGACTAATTCGGACGGAGCGGCACAATCAAATGAACATAACATTCTGACTTTTAAAACTTCGATTTTGAAATGGCGTTTGTTATGGAAAATTCGTCCAAGCTTTATCAGCGTGCGGTCCTACAATTTTTATGCGCTGAGGGTGTGCAGCCACTGCAGATTCATACGCAAATGCAAGCAGTGCATTGCAATGCATGTATTGCGTACCCAACTGTGAAGGAATGGTGTCGAAAATTGAAGAATGGAAAATAGGGTACTATGGATGAGCCGCAACCAGGAGCACAATATACTGCATTAACAGGAAACAATATGGCATGCGTAGAAGGCCTTATTAGAGAAAATCGCCGAATTTCAGTTAGAGAAATTTCAAATTGTTCGTGCGAGTGTAGGATCTGTGCATATTATTGTTCATAATCTGGGTACAGCAAAGTTTGCTCGCAAAGGATTCCTCGTCTCCTGTCTAATGAACAAAAATGCTTGCGAATGGGCTTATCTCTGTAACACCTCACAGACTATAGATAAAAGGGTGATGACTTTCTTCTGTCAATAGTTGCTGGTGCCGAAACTTGGTACCATTACTGCGAGCCATCCAGTAAGTTATCGTCGATGCAGTGGAAACATTCAAGTTCACCACCACCGAAGAAGTTTAAAGCACAACCCTCTGCAGGCAAGGTGATGTTAACATTTTTTTTTCGACCATGAAGAACCCTTGTTGATAGAGTTTAAGGAACCTGGAGTAAATGTCAATGCAAATCTGTACAATGAAACTTTGAACAAGCTTCATCAAGCAATAAGACGGAAACGTCCAGGAAAACTTACGCGTGGGGTCATTTTGCTGCACGACAATGCTAGGCCCCATATTGCTAATGTGGTAAAAGAAAATCTTCACGAAAGAAATGGAGGGTTTTACAGCATCCACCCTATAGCCCGGATCTAACGCCTTCCGATTTCCATATTTTTAGACCGCTGAAAAAGGCATTAAAAGGTCGACATTTTGAGTCTGACGCAGAAGTACAGATAGCTGTGGAAGACTTCTTCAATCAACAGCCACAAGAATTCTATGAACAGGGTATACGTTGGTTAGTAAAACAATGCGGTAGGTGCCTTAACTGTGACGGTAATTATATGTAATTAAATTTTTGAATAATTTTTTTATATAGCAAAGATGGATTTCAATTGAACACACCTAGTGTCACTGATAAACATTAAATAATAGCATACAATGTAGTGGCATTGTTTTTAATAGAAATTTCGGATGTTTTTTAACATTGAGCTTTATAGCACTGCGAACACAAAAACCATTAATATTATATCCCTAAATCATTTGTTATTTTCAGTCAGTGTAAATATAAAGATAACTTTTATGTATAACATTATTATAATATATTCGAAAGCGTATTACAGAGAACGCGATAATTTAAGTATTTTTTAATGTGAAAACGTTGCATGTGCTGATATAAATTCTGTGGCAAACGTAATTTCAATATCTCTAGCCTCTCTCTACAGTACTTTGGCGTTCGAGAGAGCATGGTGATCTTCTCTCCTACGCCTGCGGTGTGTGTGTACAATACTGCACGCAAATATAGGGGACCTACTGTTGAACGCATGCTCCGAACCGTTGGGAGTGCCTTGCACTTCTTTTCAAGGGTATTTTAGCGGTATGCCATTGATTTCCGAGAGAGAACAGCCCTATAAGATCCGATCTTCATCAACCTAGCATCGGATCGAAAATTTCCTAAATAGTTATTATTTATATAATCTTATTTAGAGTTAATTATGTATTTCGTTAACACTACTACTAGTACTACTGGAATTTACAATAAATTGAATTTAAACACACTAAATCGAATGCAACATAAAAAGTTTAACAATGGAAGCCTATTCACAGCAGAAAACTAGTTATAAATGTTAAATATATGAGATTTTAAGAAATCTGATGCATTCCACACTAGCTGAAATTATAAGTAGTAGAACTTATCGATATTTGACTACAATTTTTTTCATTTAGGGGGAAGGTGCGTTATTTCTGGATTACTATGGATATTTATGTTTACCCTGGAAAGTGAAACACCCCTTGTTTGCGTTTAACTGGCATACTTAAATTTTCTCCAACGCATGCAGTAAGCTCTGGCAAATTGTTGGGAAGTAATTTAAAATCAAAGATTTAGTTACGAAGTTACAATTTGTTATTACGAAAGTTAAGTTACTAACCATATAAACCATAAAATTTCATACTTTCCATTACTTATCCTAACCGCTTAGATTGAAAATTATTATTCGCTAGGTTTTGGAATAGATAAGTTAAGTACTTTTAATCAATAGGAAAACAAATTAACGAAAATGAAATGATTGCATTATAGCTCTCCCACCTTGAAATATTTTCCTTTTTTATATACTAGTTCAGTTTTAGGAAATAGATTTGAACAGACTAATAACAGCGATTGCTGTTTGAGATTTTCCCTTTAGACTCATTCCTAGCAACCAGTGGCGCCGAAAAAAGTGTACCTAAACTAAAATTTAATTGAGGCCACTATAATTATTTAAGACACCGTTCCGCTCCTGTAAAAACCGTCAATTCATGCCATAAGCTTTAAAACGTTTAATAGGCGATTCTGGTGTACACAAAAACTTTACACAGTAATTTTGGAAAAAGGCGCCTTTGTAAATTCGTGGATGCTTTCAGAAAAACGCCTTGAAGAATTAATTCTCCCTTATATGAAAACAAAATTAAATTTATACGGAAAAGTAGTGGCAAAGCGGAATTCAAGCGTAACCATAATTATTACTAACAAATACTAGGATAACCGAAAAATATCAACAGAAAATAATTATGTTTCTTTGTTATGAGAATATTGTAAGTTTACAGTTAATACAGATTTGTTACGGTAGATTATTAACACTGGAAATGTTAGCTGTACTCCAATCTCTCTGCATAGTCGCTCTCTGCCTACAACTGTTAAAATAAATTAATATATTGTTTAATTTAAACTCAATTTAATGAAACAATTGTAGCAGCACTGGCTTGAATACATAATAACAAATTCAATAAGTTAATACGCGTGTAGAAACGTAAATCTAAAATCTGTAGGCCAATGCAATTTCTATAATTTCTTTATCAACTTGTAACATTACGCAGTAGCATGTGCAAGCTCTGTGTATTTGACATTCACAATAATTGGTGAGCAGGCTTAACCTGCATACAGATTTATCGCATCTAAAAAGCAAGCACGAGCAATATTCCAATAATAAAGCAGTAATTTAATCACGTACATTGCATGCGAAACAGCTTTGCGATTGGAAACGCTAATTAATGAGATTTGTACGCAAACTACCATCATCAAAAAAATGGAATCTGATAATTACCATAGCGTCACCTCAATTGGAATGTTTTTTTGCAATAGAGGAACGGATTTTTATTTAACTAGAACTAATAACGTTACCAGTTTTTTATGAAGAGAAGGGCACGTCTTATACGAAATTGACAAGCTAATAATAAGTTAATTAATTATATTAGTATTTCAGTATCTGCAATTTTTTATCCACGGATATATTAGTAACAAGATTAATAATTATCAGACCGCTTAAAATAAGTTATGCCGGAAGCTTCGGGAACGGTTTCTACCCGTGAGAATCTAATTTTCAGAACCTTTGTCTTGAGGGTGAAATCTTTGCGATTTCTTTTTAAAAACTGAATTATCTTTAAAATTAATTTATATTTTGTATTGTATTGTTTTTTTTTTTTTGTTGTAACAAGCACTACCTATTGTTTTTGTGATCATGGGTACCTAATAATTGCACGTCCTAACGGCAACTCAAAATTTGCACAATCATTTTAAGGCAAACGGTTGCCTTTACGCGTTTGAACTAAGAGTACCTTATTTATGTAGTTTTTAATTCTCTTTCAGAAAATAAAAGAAAATTGCAAAATTTTCCACTAATAACAAAGTGAGAGCTAATATAAAATTTGAGTGGTAGGTTAAGTGCCTCTTAAAGTTAAGTCTGCTTTATGAAAATGCTGCTGCCAATTTACTACATAATGGTAAGTATGTGTACCAAATTTCAAAGAAATATCTTTAGATTTGTGGAAATTACAATAAAAAGAAAAAATAAAAAATTGAACTTTAAGGCCCTATAACTTTTTAAGGAAGGACGCTTTATTTTTACCTAAAGAATCTATGACTAAACGTTGGCCCATTGTTTCTGAGACACCCTGTATATTAGAAAATATTGTTTTATTAATTTGTTCAACAGAAGGTACTGTTAGCCATGTTTGGTTAAATACTGTTACATATTTATATATCTTTATTGAATACCTACTTTAATTTCAAGTGGCGATGTGTCAAAAAGGTTTAATTGCGTTAATCTTTATATAAATTGAAATTTTGTAACTTATTGTTTTGTTTTATTGTGTCTTGGGTTAAAATAATTTACTTGGTGACAATTACCGAAGCAAGGTAGGTCAGAACTCCAGGAAGGTTCCTGTTTACCTCGTGTTATTTTCAAGGACGAAGAATATTTTAAACAGGTGGCGCCTAGGTTTATCGACCCCCCCTTCTTTGACTGTAGCTGGTCGACCCTTGTCCTTGATACCTGGACCTTGCATCGTAAATGGTAATTTCGGTTATATTGCTTTTATTTAGTATAACAGAATTGTCGCCGTGTATTCGACTAGGCGTTACAACATTCAAAAATAACCGCCGCTATAAAACACAGCTTCTTATGATTGTTTTACAACTTTCCGTAATTGCAGTTGTTATATACAAAGTGGGAAGGTGTTTAAATTTTTTGGAATTAAAGACGTCAAGATAGTGAGATACATAGAGAATATTGAACAAATGTTAACTATAATGCTATTTGCAATATTTCGGCCACATCGCTGAAGTAAACATAATGAGCGATGCGTTTACAGAATAATAAATCCGATTGTTTGTTAATAATCTTCTTCTTCTTCTTCTTTTATTTAGGCAGTTTGCTTTCTTCACACGTTTATGGTGTACCTATAGATGATGATAGCCAACTTTCTAACCATCTCTTTGAGTATTTTCCCTGGTTGCGCTTTCCAAGTGGCTCCAAGTCTCTAGCTGTTCTAGCAATATGACTGTTCCATTTTTCCTACGTTCTTTACGAATTTTGCTACGCCCGTAATATCTCACTCTTGTCGCACATCTTCTTTGCATATTCTTCATTTTTCCATTATATCTCAATGTTTGCTTTGCCTAGTGTCTTCGCGTGTTTCTGCCCCGTAAGTCATTATTGGTCTGACTATTGTCTTTTTTAATTTTACTGCAGGTAGACATATTTATTATTCCACGTAATATCACGAATATCAAATATTGCCGCTTTTTGTAAAGCTTTTCGTTTTTCCCTAGGATGTTGGCATATTATATTTTCTTGAGGATGTAACGATCTAGCATGTATTGCAACTTGTCTTGTATTTCCACGATAAGGATCGTAGCGTCTGCATAACAAACAATATTTATTATTTACCTAGCTGATAACGTGGAAATGGCCTAATGTCTTGTATAATTGTGTCCATTACGAGATTAAACAATGTCAGGCTCAGGGAATCGCTTTGCCTTATTCCTGTCGTTGCTATTATTTCGTCCGTTAATCGCTGTTGTGTGTACGGTATTACGTTTTCGATCGAGTTTCAACTATTTAGTGCACTATAAAAATATCATTCACTGTGAATATATTTTGGCGAAAAGCCTGTTCTTCTTCATTAATTTCTAATAGCAGTTGTATTTTATAGAGAATAACTTCAGTTAATAATAATGTTACTCTTACGTAATGAATAGTTTTCCACTTCCTTTGTATTTTTCCTTCTTTTATTATTATATTGTACAGTTTTGCAAATTCTGCTATCAGACTCTCTTGTCCATATTAATCCATGGTTTTTTATATCACCGTGCCCGAGAGCCTTCCTATTTTTTAATTTCATTATTGTCTTCTCTTGCTGGATTATATCTGTTTTGTTTTCTTCATTTTCTATTACTAGTATTGTACTAATATTTCTTCTACCGCATGCTTCTACCGCATGCTTCTACCTCTGCTTGTAGTATGTTGTATTTTGCTTTTCTGCATTCTTCTTCAACATAATCCCTGTGTCTTATTGGATTTGTGGTGATTTTATGTTTTAGCCTAATGCGGTACAAATCTTCCCTGTATTTAATTTTTCAGTGTATTATGGTTCTAGAATCTCATTTTACATAATAGTAAATCATGGTCACTTCCAATATCAGCTGAATTTAAAGTCCATGCGTCTAAGGTTTGATCAGGGGTAATCGTCCATTGGTTACAATATAATCAGTCGTAGAGTGCTGATCTTCTGTGTTACTCCAACTATACTTATCTAGCGGTACTGTCAGCGCAATTGTCAACTGGAGGTAACATATACTGATTTTGTGTATTTAAATGTAAAAGTGTATAAAGCGTATCGAGGTGGTTTGCCACATCCCTCAATGGTAAAGCGGCGGAATTCAATGCTTGAACCTTCAAATCTATTGGCAATTTAGATATGAATAATTCCCTACAAAAGGTTCTGGCATGTTTAAATCCTCTGATAATTTAAATATTTCCTGAAGCAAATTTTGACAGTTGCTATTAAACTTTAGTGAATGAAGCAAAATCGAAATTTTATCGTCGAGGTTTGCGCAAAATGTTGGATTATCTGCGCTTTTAAGGTGTCAAAGGGATTAGCCCGTGGAGGTTCGAGAATACACGAACGTACCTTTGCTTTGACCTCAACCGGCAAGTGAGTAATAAGTTTATCGAATTTTTCTATTTGATTATTAATGTTATGTAAACGAAAATAACAATCAAAGCTAGTGAAATACATACGAATGTCATTGTCGAACTCAGGGAATGACATGATGACATAATTGCTATAAAAATACGAAATATTAGAAAGTGGGACAACTTATCTGTGTGAAAATCCAGCGATGATCGCTTGAGCAGTCTCACACAACAGCCGGCAAAACACTGAAGGCGATGGCGGAATTCGTTGTAGCCGTTGAAAGTAGTTGTGTTCCGAAACGTCGGGTAAAGGGCAATCGTCGAAGATATCCTTTCGTAACGTCGGGTTGGACGTCGGGGTCACCAAAATATTGTTATCTGGGTTGAGTTCCAGACTCCAATACAAAGATAAAAACAAGGTTTTAAGAGAACGTGTTGTTTATTTTATGAAAAACTTTTAACTACCCAAACAAGAACAAAAACATAACAACCCAAGCAAGGCGACCAGATAAATGTACTGCACGCGCACTACAGTAACTATTGAAGAACGTGTTATTTATTCTAAGGGTGTTCTGTGGACAGAAGACAATCAGTAGGTCCCCGTTATCATTTTGTACGTCTTTGTTAAAGCGTTGTTTGATCCCTGTAGTAGGTTCATTTCCAATTCCTGCATTAAAATCGCCCATTATTATAATGTAGTGATTTGACAATGTTTCGTCTAACTTGTTTTGTAGTTCTTCGTGTCTCCGTTCTTCTTTTGTTTTACTAATATCGGGACGTATATGCTAATTATGTTTGTTATTCATTCTAAATGTTAAATGAAATATTCTTGCGTTTACGTAGTGAATGTGTTCAAGGCAACGCTCATATCGTTTATGCAGGAGCATTCTCACGTAAGCGTTTGCTCTCTCATTTTTGTTTCATCCACTGCAGACCATATTGTAATATCCATTATTCGTGTTCCCTTTTTTTTTCCTTAGTGCTAGAGATACAGTAGACATCTATTTTCTTCTGTGAAATTTGAATTATTATCTCTGGATCTCGTCGATTCCATGTTGTGATATTTCAAGTGCCTAGTTATATTTTTTTTCTTCTCAATATTTTAATTCGTTCCTCTTTGCATTTTTTCATATTAATTCGTCGTTGGATTAATTTGTCCGATTCCGAAGCTTCTCTATGTGGTTTTTTGAGCAATTCTTGTTTTACACCCTCAAATGCGTTGCTCGCCTGTCTTGAGACTCCTCCTCAACACGGGCTTGGGACTGGCTAAGGTGAAATTTTGTTAATAAGTACAAAACCCGTTTTCGAAGTTTCAACATCTCCAAATTCATTGAATACTTAGGAAATATTATAAAACCAGTTTACACGCGCGGTGCACTTAATCTTGTTATGCATAACGTAACATCGGTTTGATAATGAAACCATAATTACCATGATAACTGTAAATGAAACCAATATAAACTCGCCTTTAGATGCTGTAAACTGCATATCTGATTAAGTATTTTCGAGATTGCCGACTTTATATTTCGATGACTACGTGACATAGTTTTATGGTCCACGCAGGGCTAGCGATTTTGCGCTTGAACCAACTGATTGGCTGAACGTGTTTGTGTTGAGAGTAATAAAACTCGCCGAGCTTACACCAAGCCTATATAAATCCTTAATTTCGGAGGTTTATTTTAAATTTATGTGTGATTGATAAAGTTGGTATAAAGAAAGCCCACAAAATGCTTTCTCTCCAACAAAAATGAGGCGGTACTTTAGGAATTTTTTACTAAGGCCAACTTGACTAGAATTCTTATTCGGAGGTGCTTGATTTGATTTTCCGGGGCATACCAGGCAGAATTAATTGGAGATGTTAAGTTATACAATTTTATGCGTATCTTGGGCTTTCCTTATAATTTGTAACGAGCACCGAATTACCCCTTTCGTGATCTCGCATCTTTAACAATGCAGTTTTATGCGAAACGATATTAATTATTCAAATTCATTTTCATATAAACCATGAAATTTATAGCTCCAATAAAAGTGAAAGCTCGTTACAATTCTGAGACGTACATCCTTCACCAGCGATATTTATAACCAAACGTAGAGGGCCATAATACACGCTTTTACGACGGATGCAATAAATCCAACGAGATGAAATGATACGTACAAAATATTAGAATTTTTACCGCCACACAATTTCGGTGCTCTTAATTGTTTCTGTTATCGAATAATGAGCCACACGTTATTTATACGCTTTTTAACAACACCTAAATTTACGTTACATCCACGCGATATATATAAATCAACACTTGCCTTACATATTTTATAGATAAATTAGTAACCCACTTCAGGAAATAACAGCTCTACAATGTTGATGGATTACTACAGACTATAAGCTAATAAAGTATTCCAAACAAAAAAAGCAATAATTTACAGCTTACAACATATAAGCTCTAATATTTATTTTCTCCGGTTGCATCCAATCCTTTTTTCTTCTTCTCGCATCGAAGTTATTTCTATTCAAGGCATTATCGAAGGAAATGGAAACACAGAGGCCAGAAATCAAACACGTTTATTATTAGTTAAGGCATCCGTTCAGATGATCTATATAGCAGTTTACATGATAAAGATGTAAATTTCCGATTCCGAATAACATTCTGCGCCTTTAAGTTGGAACCGCACGTCCTACATTTTTCGTATTCTAACTTTCCTATCTTAAATGCGAACTCAGGTTCATTCGAACTTCTGAAATTCCTTGTATTCCTTACAACGCTTCATCCGCAAGCACGTCCTGGACAGCTCCGAGATTGGAGCTTTACTTTGTTTACAAATTTATAACAAACCTAGCCTTGGAATTTCTGGTCAATACAAGCAGCGTCGTATTTGTTTATGTAGGATTTAATATGCGTAGAAATATCTGTAATGATTAATGCCGGTGAAAATGTGATAAGCGGAAAAGTTTCCTACTTTTTCTTTTGCGTGCTGCAATACAAACAGCCATAAATTCAGCAAGATATAATGTTGTGAACGTTGTTGAGGTAGAGGAATGTTCCGCCGCGAATTTGCAAAGTTTTTAATTTACAAATATTAAATTACAAGCCTGTTTGCTCAGCAAAATTCTTTAGAAAATAAAAAGATTGATATTTGGGATGTTTTTGCCCAGAAACGTTCTTAAGTTTTCTTTTTATGTCGTCACATGAATAAATGAACAATAAACGATAGAAATATTTCTCCGTCGCTCACATTCATGGTTGGCATTTGAATAATTTTCGGTTTTCCTACATTAAAATTTAAATAATGTTTAAGACGTGCCAAAGAAAAACAATAGCGGCGTCGAATATGCACCCGGATATACGTCGTAAGTTCTAGAAGTTGAAGCAGGGAGGAACCATATTATTCCGCTACGAAATCGACAGAAAAATATTCCTGTTGTATCGCATTGCTAATCATTAAGACCATTCGTTATACGAGACCTAAAAACAGTGTCGCTGAAGGTATAGGCGAGGTAGATGTTGCTACTAAAAGTTGTCCTAGAACTAACCCTCTGATAATGTCAAATTATCCATCCCCGGGGAATCACCGTACAATTAATACTGAAACTGTATCAAACTTTCTACTGTCTCTAATTGTGGCAAAGATATGGGAAGACTTTTTGCTGAGCACGCCTCCAAAATGTGGCATGTTCAACCCCTGTGGCTCTCACTAATATTTAATTGTTAAGTTTAAATATCCGGACCAAAACCTTACACAGATTTACTAAATACGTAAAGCTGCATCAAATTTGAAACGCTATTATACCTAGTGGCCCCAAAATATAAATTATAAGTGTCAAACAGAATAATAGCTACATATTCTGGATTTTAAATAAATTGTTGTTTAACTGTTACAATGTTAATAAACATTTAAACTTTTAATAATCAAAATTAACTTGAATAGTAACTAAAATAGTTGATTTTGAGTTATTTATAACATTGTCTTTGCACTAACTTAAAAAAAATGTAATTATTAAACGCTGATCACAACTGTTTGGCCTTTTACAGTCCAGACTTTTAATGATTACCCTGAACAGATATTCTGGTGTGTGATTAAGTTTCTTCGAAACACAAGAAAGAATTTTTAATTGACACTATTTTTCCTTAAAATCCCAAACGACACATAACTCTTTGATTTTAGTAGACCGTTTAACTACAATACCAATAGTTAAGATCGTTTAGGTAAACTTGCAGTTCTAAGAAACGTTTCCCCAAAACAAATGTTCATTTCCATCAAACGTTAAGGTTTAATTAATTTTCAAACTCGGAAATAATTAAAGATAAAACTTGGCTTAAATTCGTTTAACGAACATACGTTCCATGTCAGACCACGGAAATAACAGCTCGGAAACTTCTACCCCAATTTTATTTCCTTCTCGTACCTGTGTACCTTCACAGGGCGAACTAAAAATTTCTTATTAGTAAAATAATAAAGTTGTGTTGTATTTTGATGCAGAAATTTCTATTGCACACTATTAATGAGATGATTATGTGCGTTCTTCTTGACAATGAAATTGTAATTATACTTAATTATAAACATGATCGAAATTAGCCTCTATGTTGTATTTTATTTGTTTTCAGAAACTCGCATTATAAAACACCAACCTGCTCTATTAAATAACGATCTTTTGTTCTGCAAACGAATACATTTCATTCGAGTAAATAATAATCGGAGGTAATCCAACATAACCCCAATAGGAAAAAATAAATCAGCTACGGAAATCACATTATATTAAAATTTAAACTACTGCTTTGCAAAGTTTCAGTTCTAGAAATGTATTCATTTCAAATAAAATATATTTTATTATATATCTTGAAGAATATGAATTCGTTTCCATTGTATATATTTCAGTAATTGCGTTTTCTTATATCGTTTCTTTCTTTGATAAATCAGCGAAAAAAAAACAAATTCATTTCGCTGGCTTATTACCTACACGAGTTCGACATAGATATCCGAGTTTGTACGATTTATTTTGATTTCTATTATATATCAATATTCCAGAAACCACACAAATTTAACCTTATAACATAAATTGGTGCTCATTAATAATTACTTATTTTATTTCGTAGATTATTCGCTGTGTAACGTCACTTGTCACTAACAATAAAGCTTAGTAATCATCATATTCTTTGTTTATTGACATTTTGACATATGAGCTACCATAAACACTGTAGGGTCCCTGACAAGAATTCAATGCCACTTTCCTCCATAATGTTCGTGTGTTGAGACACACTTCATCTATCAATGTTGTAACATTCTGACATCCCCCTGCAAGATTGATTTAGATTGACCTTTAAACCATACTGAGCTTTCATAACTGCAAATTTCGTTTTTCTACAGTGCTCTTGTTTCTTCCGAAACAAATGGTAGTAAGTGAGAGTTAGGTCGGGGGAGTTGAATGGGCATTTAATTAACTTTAAATTAAAAGAACTTAAAATTTGCTCTATATATATTATGCTATGTAAAATATTTTATTTATTAAATTATACACAATAAGCTGGTAATATATTTTAAAAATGTAACTGGGGAAGAACGTGGATTTTCTATGATTTAGAAGTAGCTTTAATTTTTGATATCTGATAAAAGAGGATAAAGATGATGGATGGAAGAAGCGATAGACCAATTGAAATTTTCGTTACCAAAGGCGCAATGTATAATATATAAATCCAAATTACGTTTCAGTCGGATTAAAGATGTGGAACACTGCACCTCTAACTAAAACTTCCATATCAAGTTGTTATTAACGATTCTCGTAAAAGATTTGCTAGCGGAAGTACTAGGTTTAACCTTCATGGTAAATTACGAATATTATTATTGTTATTAAATATTATTTAGTATCCTATAGAAAATAATTGATACCTGTAAAATTTAGTAATATCTTAATTCAGGAATAAGACTCTCTTAATACTAGACCCGCAGGAACAGACAAAAAATCCCCGGACAACAAACCCCGGACATAAAACCCCCGGATAAAAACACCCCGGACAGAAAACCCCCCCGGATAAAAAACCCTCGAACAGAAAACCCCCCGGATCTAAAGCCCCCGGGCAGAAAACCCCCTGGATAAAATTCCCCGGAAAAAACTAAGACTCCGCTGTAAGCTGGAAGTAGAAAGGTCAATAATCGAACAGGTTATGAGTTTTAAATATTTGGGAGTTGATGTAAGTAGTAACAGAGACTTGATCACCGAAGTCCAACGACAATCAATAAAAGCAACGCAGATAGCGGGATGCCTGAGAAACATCAATTGGAACAACAAATACATGAGGACAGAAGGCAGAGTTAAAATATACAAAGCAATGGTTAGACCGGTGTTAACATATGTGACAGAGACAAGGGGCGAAACAAAAAGAACAAAACAAAAAATGAGAACTACAGAAATGAGAGTGCTACGTTCAATATTAGACCTAAAACTACAAGATAGGCACACAAACAACAGCATTAGAGAAAGATGCAATACACAAGACGTAGTCAAATGGACAAAAAAACGAAAGAAAGACTGGAATGATCATGTAGACCGAATGGATCGAGGAAGACTGGCTCGAGTTTGTAAAACAGAACGACCACAGGGAAAGAGACCACCAGGACGACCGCCCATAAGATGGGTACAGAGCTGGTGCTCATCGTCGACCGAATAGAAAGGCCAAGCAAACAGGAAGAAATTCCTAGCTAAAGAAAGAAGAAGAAGAAGACTTAAAAATGCAGAACAAAATATCTAAAGCATGGCATTTATTTAATATAAAATTATTATAATAAAGAATTATACAGGAAATGCACTAATTTACAACCTAATGTTGCTAATAGCATTTAAATAGTTTTCCAAATCACGTTAGCTTTTATTATATTCTTAATACAATTGTTTAAGGCGAATTTGTAAAATCTGATATGTTGGTTATTTATTCTTCGGAGGAAGTCTTCCTATGCGCCGCTGATCCAATTTCGTTAGGTCTGTTGCCCATTCCTGTCCAATTTTGTTAATTAGTACCCATATCTTAGGATGATTTTGACCTACTACATTACTGAACCGGTGATTCTACCCCTACATTTGCTAGTAAATGATTAGGATGGATCACTTTCTAAAAAATACCAATACATTCTTTGACCGGGGTTTTTTGTCCGAGGACTTTTATCCGGAGGCTTTTTTGTCGGGGGGGGGGGGGTATTCTGTCGGGGATTTTCTTTATCCTGGGGGTGTTTTGTCCAGGGGTTTTTTATCCGGGGCTTTTATGTCCGGGATATTTTTGTCCGGGCGGTTTTCGACCTAGATTCAAACTCGCAATACCTTACTTGACTTTTTATGGTATTTATATATCACCATTTGATTGTTATTGGAACACATGAAAAACCTGAAGGAGATACGAGTATATGCTAATGTTCCAATTAAAAAGCTTTGGGAAATACTTCAAGAAATCCAAGTAAATCAATTATATACCAACGTCGATAAACAAAAGTAGCAATATAATACAAGTACCGTTAAAGTGAGAAATTGACTATCGCAAAAGTTTAAGTGCACAGCAAGGGTGTTCCTTATCCCTTACCTTACCCTATTTAAAATATACTTAAACAGGGTTCTCCACAATTGTAAAAGAAAATGTAACAGTATGGGTATACCTATAGGAGAAAACTGTCTAGCTACATTACTATTTACCGACGATCAGATCAGTATGGCGGGAGATGACGATGTCATAAAATATATGTTTCGAAAATTGATAGATGAATATAAATGGTGGTGATTAATGATTATGAGTAAAACAAAATATATGGTGATGGGAGGACACAGGGAAGATATAATTACTAATAATGAAATAGTTTAACACTGCATAGTGCACATATATCTTGGGGTAACTATCACAAACAATGGGACCAGAACTGAAAACATTATAAACAAAATCGGACAAGGGAGAAGAAGAATCCAACTTTTGAATTCTACACTATCAAACAATGATATTTCACGAAAGACAAACAAGACAATATATATAACGATTACAGAAAGTGTTGCTACATACGGCCCAGAGGTATGGACAATGACTGGTTCAGTAAAGAGAAGGATGATGGCCATGGAAATTGACTTCTTGAGAAGAAGTTGTGGAGTCTCTAGATTCGACAGTTTGTAAATGTTATTACAACTTAAAATAAAAGCTCTAGAAAATCTGTTGCGTACTAAGCAGATATATTATTTCCATTTTATCGGAAAGCAAAATTAGGAAAGTATACATTATTTTCCATAATTGTAGATTATATTTACATTCGAATAATAAACGCTCATGTAACATGAACAAACAAGTAACGTTGGATACCTATAGAAAAATTTTATTTGTCCTAGCTAGAAGTACACGCACACTATACAAATGCCAAATACATTATGATTGATATCAGTTTTAATTTTGGGAATAATATCTCCTTACTAAGTTAAATATTGTTTTTCTTTCTGATATTATGTTTTACGCTGTATATTGATTCATAATGCATGCATCCTAGCATTTGGTGTCAACATCAGCTAGCAGCGATTTTATTCCAAGCTTTTTACAATATTATTAATTTGACCATAATAAATATATAATATAATAATAATAACAATATATTTTTCACTTTCAGCTGATTTCTTGGTGTTGTGTATCTACCAAGACCTATTAAGATTTTTGTCGAAACTGTCGTCTTTATTGTACATCCGCTTAAAAAAGTAATTCTTCACTGGTGTGAAGCTTAATATTGATGACTATACTGTTTGGACGAAGAGAAATACTGTACACGCTAATACAAAATAGCGCCGACAAAAATAGCGCCACCAAAAATAGGGTCGGGGAAAGACGTTGCCGCTGAAAATGTCACCGTCTAATATAGCGTAATTGAAAATAGTTCTGGGTGAAATTGCCGCCGCCGAAAATGTTGCTGTAGCATGTCGCGTCTTCAAAAATAGTGCGGGGTAAACATGTAACAGCTGATATGTCGCTGTCGAATATATTAAAAATAGTACCGCGTAAAAATGTCGTCGTTGAAAATGTTGCCGTCGAATATAGCGCAATAGAAATAACACCGGGTAAACATGTTACGGTTGAAAATGATGCGATTAACTAGTGTGATAGTGCCGGATAAAATTGCCGCCGCTGAAAATGAAAATAGTGCGGGTTAAAAATGTTGTCTTTGAATATAACATTTACAAAAACAGGGTTGTCAAAAATGTGGGGGACAAACTCTGCCGCTGGATATGTCATCGTCTTACATAGCGTAAACGAAAATATTTCCGGGTGAAATTGCCGCCACCGAAAATATCCTTGTAGCATGTAGCGTCATCAAAAATGTTGTCGGGTAAACATGCAACAGCTGAAATGTCGCCGTCGAATATAGTGCCGGGTAAACATGTCGTGACTTAAAATGTTGCCGTCGAATATAGCCCCATAGAAATAGCACCGGGTAAACATGTTACGGTTGAAAATGGTACGATCAACTATAGTGCATGATAAAATTGCCGCCGCTGAAAATGAAAATAGCGCTGGCTAAAAATGTAGCCGCCGGAAATGTCGTGGAATACAGCGCCTCCAAAAATAGTGTTGGTTAAAAACGTCGCGACTGAAAATGTAGCACTTGAATATAACACTTACACAAATAGTGTTGACAAAAATGCCGTGACTGAAACAGTATCCGTCGAGCGTAATCGAAAATAGGCTCGGGGAAAAACTTTGCTGCTGAAAATGTCAACGTCTAATATAGCGTAATCGAAAATACCTCCGGCTGAAATTGCCGCCCCGAAAATGCCGCTGTAGCATGTAGCGTTATCAAAAATAGTGTCGGGTATACATGTAACAGCTGAAATGTCGCCGTCGAATATAGTGCCGGGTAAACATGTCGTGACTGAAAATGTTGCCGTCGAATATAGCGCCATAGAAATAGCACCGGGTAAACATGTTACGGTTGAAAATGGTACCATTAACTATAGTGCCTGATAAAATTCCCGCCCCTGAAAATGAAAATAGCGCTGGCTAAAAATGTAGCCGCCGGAAATGTCGTGGAATACAGCGCCTCCAAAGTACTGTTGGTTAAAAACGTCGCGACTGAAAATGTAGCCCTTGAATATAACACTTACAAAAATAGTGTTGACAAAAATGCCGTGACTGAAACAGTACCAGTGGAGCGCAATCGAAAATAGGCTCGGGGAAACATTTTGCTGCTGTAAATGTAGTCGTCTAATATAGCGTAATCGAAAATACTTCCGGCTGAAATTAACGCCCCGAAAATGTCGCTGTAGCATGTAGCGTCATCAAAAATAGTGTCGGGTAAACAAGTAACAACTGAAATGACTCCGTCGAATCTAGTGCCCGGTAAACATGTCGCGACTGAAAATGTTGCGTCGAATATAGCGTAATCGAAAATAGTTCCGGGTGAAATTTCCGCCTCCGAAAATGTCTCTGTAGCATATAGCGTCATCAAAAATAGTGTCGGGTTTACATGTAAGAGCTGAAATGTCGCCGTCGAATATAGTGCCATAGAAATAGCACCGGGTAAACATGTTACGGTTGAAAATGGTACCATTAACTATAGTGCCTGATAAAATTCCCGCCGCTGAAAATGAAAATAGCGCTGGCTAAAAATGTAGCCGCCGGAAATGTAGTGGAATACAGCGCCACCAAAAATAGTGTTGGTTAAAAACGTCGCGACTAGGAATATAGCCCTTGAATAAAACACAAAAATAGTGTTGACAAAAATGACGTGACTAAAACAGTACCCTTCGAGCGCAATCAAAAATAGGCTCGGGGAAAAACTTTGCTGCTGAAAATGTCGTCGTCTAATATAGGTAACCGAAAATACTTCCGGCAGAAATTGGTGCCGCCGAAAATGTCGTGTAAACATGTAACAGCTGAAATGACGCCGTCGAATATAGTTCCGGGTAAACATGTCGTGGCTGGAAATGCATCTACAATACTATAATCTATAGTAATACATGCCGTAGCAGACTGACCCTTAGGGAAGTTTGAAGAAACTTCAACTCCGCAAACCCGCAGTCTTAGCAAGGGTTTAAGAACTTCAATGTAACATTATATAAGCAAAAAACTACCGTAGAAAAACATATTATACACTAAAAGGAACCGGGAAACGCCCTTACTATTGAACTTGGGTTTTTACGCGTTCTAACTTTACTACTTTTTTTGAGTTATATCCGCACGATCTATTTTAATTTCCTTTTTTCTGTTTTACAATAATTCTGAAAACAAAAATCTTCATAAAATCAGCGTACACGTAAAAACAATCTACCAAAATATTTTCTATTAATCGAAACTATAACCAAAATATAAACAAGCCTACATTACGTCGATATTTAATAATTTTAATAATTTCTCAAGTTATTTTTGAAGTAAAAATGTACATCAACTGTTGCTCACGGAAGATTAAATATTTAGCTTTATCTAGAAAAGGCTATCATAACTCAAGCACAAAATATATCTCGGCGGGTGGCAGCTTGCCCTAAAGCCATAAATATTTGGAAAACTACTTAGAGCATGTATTAAGAGTTATTTTTATTCGCTTCTCTTGAAAAATGCGCGGCATTATGAACTTTTAGCATAATAAAATTATTTTAGCTTAAAGCAGAACGTAGCATGTTCATGCAACCTACCACCTTCATCCCTAATTCTGCTTTCCACTTCTACTGATTGTTGCTTTTAACAAGATCAATACTTACCTAATGCACTCTTTCTTGTAAACACTGTGCTATACTTATAGCTGATAGAATCTAATTGAGTGTATAAAACATAGTTAAAATTACAAAGTGAATAATGTGTTTAACAGGAAAACAGTTACGAACATTATTATGGGAGGAAAAGTATGCTTAAAATTTAACGAAACTCAAATTTCAGTAACCTATTGTCAGATTCAGGCGTTTTATTAAAGAGAAGCCTCCTGTTAAAACAATTGCCAAGATTCCGAATTCTAAATCACGAATTAAGCACTGCCTCGTTTAAATAAATAACACCGTTCACAATTAAATACTCCTCATTTGTAGACAAATAACCTTCTATCAACAATAAATACTCCTTCACCCTGAATTAATCTACCCTTATTTGTAATTAAGCCACCCTTATTTAGTACACAACTGCGTCTGCTACCATCAAATGTCGCAAGGAAAAAATCTGTATATTATTTTCCGCTTATTTTATTGTTCAGTAAATGAGTCAAAGTTACATGTTGCTTGTATAAATAATTACTACAGCGGTAGTACAAGTTAGATTAAATTTTAATTATCTTCTGTACTAAATTCCATGAAACCAATATGAATTCATGTGATGCGATACGAATGATATCCCGGAATGTTTTTCAGTGTGTTTTTTTGCATTGTGCTTTGAATCACTACGTACCTATCAAACTAGAGCTTTTTAGGTATTTGCGTGTTTTCTATTTTCCGCCGATTAATTAATTGAAATAATTGCTTGATAACTCTTTCGGTCTCTATATTTGACACGAATAATTTAGCAGGAGAGTATTAATCACGAAAACAAATCAACCTCATCAGATATTAACAATATCAGTTAATAAATCTACGAAATTCAGCCATCAACACTGACATAGATTGAATACAATTCTATTACATAATTAAACTGGCATTGCACATTCGCAATACATTATCAGCGGGGAATTGAGAACTCGCTTTCCACTCTACCATTAAAACTTTTTACAATTTCATGGTAACGGTAACGGTTATTATCAAGGTGTTTACTTTTTTCCACTTTGAGGTTAAAATAGATGGGCTTGAGAATTCAACCCAAGAGTGTTTTATCAAGCGTGGAATAGGCGTAAGAGGTCAAATATTGAACTACCTTATTCTAAAGTGCCTCTACCCTTCCCTTCACCTAACAAGGGTTATAGCCTCGTTTGATATGGTGCCCCTTTGTGATCAGTTGTCTTATAAACCCACTGACAGAGAAATATTATTTAATAGGGCTCGGGGGATGTTAACGTGCTGTTAAGTGTGTTCTGCAATTTACGTGTTAAATAATAAGATGACTACATATCCAGAAGCCGAAAACCGCATTAACAATTCAAGAAAGTGTAATAATAATGATAATACCAGCTACGTTTGTTAATTACTTATAAAATATACGTCACTAACTAATGATTTAGTATTTCCTGCAGTACGGGTGATAGAAATCAGAATGAATTAAAAATATATATAATATTGATTATGGGCCAACCTACATTCGGACACTTCATTTATTTCATTAAGCTTTCAACATATCAAGTTTTTCCGTTTTATTATTTATGGTATTACAGCTGATGCAAATGATAAAACAGGTTTAACAACGCATCTATTTTTAAATTAATGTTGCTGATATTATTTTGTCATTTGAAGGTGGAGATAATACTTTTTATTGATTCTGTGTTTGTCAGTGATATTATGGGGGAAATTCATTTGTAGCAATTTCATTCCAATGTAGAATAAGAGGTTCTTTGGAAATCATACCTCAAAATAGAACAGATTACCTTAAAAATACCTTTATATCATATAAATAAAATCTCCTAGTATTTGTAAATAGTGAAACTATAACACACTCTAGCATAAATCGGCAATCAAGTGTCATGAAAATAATTTAATCGAAATTGTCTTACACTAACAAGAACCAGCATTATATAGGGTGGTCCAGCTTAGTTGTTCCGCCTTAAAAGTGATTGACACAACCCAACATACGTGTTTTATGGAACTGTGATTATTGAATTTCTCATACTAGTTAGAAATGGATGATTGCTGTTGTGCACATAGTACGTGTTCTTGAGGCAGTGACATCAATTCCATTATGTGGGCTGGTGGATCTATTTTTGTTTGATTATGTGCAGAGATTCTTTTATGAGAAGGATACAAGGATACCCCTGGAGAATCAAGGCGTCTACGGAATTCCTTGCCAGGGCTGCGACCAAACATATACAGGGTGATTCCGGAGAAATGGGAAGTATTTTAGGGGTAGATTCAGGGGGTCAAAATAAGAAAAATAGACCCATAAGTTATAGTCCGAACGTCAACCATTCTTGAAATAAATCCATTTTTTTTTGTTTTAACAAATCAATTACATATCACGTACGTGATATGTGCAAATAAATGTTGAATGTTTTGTCAGAATTAGTTGTCAATCAGTTTGACATTAACTGCTTTAGTTACGAATTCCTAAAATGCCTCAAATATTCACTCATAGGGGGAGGGAATATGCGGATATGATTTTTGTTTATGGGTTTTGTAATGGAAACTCGGTTCAAGTAGTTGACGGGTATCGACGGTGATTTCCTAACCGAAGAGTTCCTAATAGAAAACTTTTCCAAAAATTGTTCATCAGAGTTCAGGAAACTGGCGTTTTTCCTAGCGCAAGGATTTATAGTGAAAGAGAAGGTTTTCATATACGAACCGAAGAGAATATTCTCAACATTGTTGAAGAAAACCCGAGTGTAAGTACGAGGAGGATTGCTAATGAAGTCAATAAATCACAGAAAGGTGTTTTGAATACGCTTAAGAAATATGGTTTACAGCCTTTCCATGTCCAGCCCGTTCAGCAACTTCAAAATAACGATCACGTTCCAAGGTTACAATTTTGTGAATGGATTCGTCAAAATCGTACAGTAAATAAATACATTTTATTCAGCGATGAGGCTCAATTCACTCGTGATGGTGTAAATAATTTTCGTAATGAATACCGATGGTCAGAAGAAAACCCTCATGCTACGTTGGAACGCAATTTTCAGCATCGATTCAGTATAAATATTTGGTGCGGCATAATTAATGATCAGTTAGTAGGTCCATTTGTGTTGTATGGGCGTCTTACTGGAGAAGGATATTTACAATTCCTAGAAGACCATTTAGCAGAAATTTTAGAAAATGTTCCTCTAAATATTCGACAACGGCTATACTTCCAACATGATAAGGCCCCTCCCCACAGTAGTCTGCGCGTTCGAAAGTTTTTAAACAATCATTTTCCCGGACGCTGGATTGGTAGAGGAGGTCCAATAAATTGGCCAGCAAGGTTTCCGGACCTCAACCAACTTGATCATTTTGTTTGGGGGTGGATGAAGTCTTTGGTGTACGCCACAAGAGTAGACACAAGGGAAGCATTACTTCATCGCATTTTGGATGCGGCTGCTATAATAAGAAATAATTGCAACGCTATTAATCGTGCTATTCGTACCATCAATAAAAGAGCAAACAAATGCATTGATGTTAGTGGTGGTATTTTTGGAAATGTTCTTTAAATATTTACCGTTTTTAATATTCCTATTTGTTAGTCTTCCTTTTCAACATGGATAAAATAAAATACAATATAAAATTTTTTAAATGCATTTATTTCAAGAATAGTTGACATTCGGACTACATATAACTTATGGGTCTATTTTTCTTAATTTGACCCCCTGAATCTACCCCTAAAATACTTCCCATTCCTTCGGAATCACCCTGTACAGGTCAAACAAACAGACGTGTCAATGTGAGAAAAGAAGAATACGAAAATGCCGTACGAAAGAACGAGAAGATTTCATCACTGGCACAACACGTAAGCACATCATCCCACAAAATTGCTTTCGAAAACACCAAAGTACTGGCCAACATAGGACACCTGAAATTATGAATAATAAGGGAAGCAATAGAAATCGAGAAACTCCCAAGAAACCTAAATTCTCGTGATGACACCCAAAGACTACCATCCGCTTGGAAACCGGTTCTCGAAACAAACATACAACAGAAACTAACAAGCAAACACAAAACCACTTCAACAAAATCCGAACGTTCCAACCACAGCCGGTCCAGGCGCAACCAAAGCGCAACCGCATGGAACGGTCAAGAAGCGGCAAACACCTCAACAGTCGTATTACAAGCATATAATATTATAATACAGTACTTCCCAAAAGTAACGGATAAATTTTATAAAATCGTTGAGAAAAATATTTCATAAAATTGCTCGGACACGTCGATTTTTATTTTCAAATTGTCATTTAGAGATGTAATTTTCAACCCCCCACCGTTCAACCCCTAAGCCCTAGCAACTCCAACTTTAAAATTTCAAAGAGCAAAGTACACCTTATGATACCACATCTAATAGCTTTCTTTATGCTGAATACAATACAAAAAGTTTTCCAAAATCGGTTGATAAATAACGGAGATATTTACCAAAATGTATTCAATTGAAAGTGCCAATATTCGAGCAGGCGTTGATACGGTTCTAGCAATGTGTGGTAAAAACAATTGAAGTTTATGTTCTCAGTACGTCCTGTAAACATTGCGAGGGGTTTTGAGCAATTAAGAAAAAAAATGTTTTATTTCAAAAAAAAAATTATTTTTATCCAAACTTAAAAATAATACATAAACACATTAAAAACATTAAAACGTACTGAGTACGATAAACTTCAATTGTTTTTATCACTCATTGCTAGAGCCGTATCAACGCCTACTCGAATATTGGCACTTTCAATTGAATACATTTTGGTAAATAGGTATCTCCGTTATTTATCAACCGATTTTGAAAAACTTTTTTTTTTGTTGTATTCAACATAAATACAGCTAGCAGATGAGGTATCAGAAGGGGTACTTTGCTATTTAAAATTTTAAAGTTGGAGTTGCTAGGGCTTAGGGGTTGAGGGGTGGGGGGTTGAAAATTACATCTCTAAATGAGAATTTAAAAATAAAAAACGACGTGTTGTGACGCCTGTTGATAATCTCTAACTAAATAAGTAAATAATTGTTAATGGTAGCCTCCCGGAACCTCAATCGAAGATGGGCGGTTCGCTGCTTAT
>JABXWE010018063.1:0-20074 GCA_014611495.1 Limonius californicus | reverse complement strand
AAGCCTCCTTCCTGCAGACGCCTACGAATTGTTCTCTCGCTTACCATTACATTACGAGTGTCCCGGAGGGCGCTCTGCAGCTGCGGAGCAGTCAGGTGCCTATTTCTCAGCGATGATAACACTACAAATCTGTCATCCACTTGCGATGTAGCCCTGTGTCGCCCCTGACCACTCCTACGTCGATGTTCTCCAGTCTCACGGAACCTACTAGCAACTCAGGAGATCGTTGATTGGCTGACGTTCAACGTTCTTGCAACGTAACGTTGACTCCTGCCATCATTTAAAAGAGCCACTGCTACAGCAGCTTGTTCTCTTTCCATGCTCTAACAAAAGTGGTTAAAATAGTGATTTAATGAAAACTAAGTCGTTTGAATTAATACTCCAAATTATTCAAGCAGTATTTGTTAAGATATATACCTGGTATTCAAAGAGAAAATTTCAAGAATTTTTACAAATTGACCTTTTTTACTGAAAAAATTCTTTAGACAGTCAATATCGTTGGCCACATTAAGAATATTATTGTTTGACAGATCTAGCATTTTGTTTTCATACATTCATTTGTTTTATTATGCGTTATTCGCATGTTAAACAAATTTTTGAAAGTGATGCGATAATTTTGCCGGTCAGTGTAGATGACAACCAAATGCGATCCCTTGTAGATTTTTTTAATGTTATATACATGACTGGCATCATACCAAAAAAAGGACTGAAATCAACATTTGTCACAATACCAAAGAAACACAATGCGAAGGAGTGCAATGAACACAGAACAATAAAGTCTAATGAGCAATGTGCTAAAAGCATTTCTAAGAATTGTACATGCCAGCATATATAAAAAGTTAGAAGAAGATATTAGTGAAACTCAGTTTGGTTTTAGGAATGGTTTTGGAACGAGAGAAGCACTATTCAACTTAAACGTGCTAGTACAGAGATGCCGAGACATTAATAAGGAAGTGTACACATGCTTCATAGATTACGAAAAGGCATTTGACAAAGTCAGACACAGTAAATTAACTGAACTCTTAAAACATAAAAAGATCGACGCAGAAAATATACGAATAATTACAAATTTCTACTGGCATCAAAAAGCATCAGTCAGAGTGGAAGGTAGACGAACAAAAGAAATAGAGATCTGCAGGGGAGTCCAACAGGGATGCATACTCTCACCCATGTTATTTAATTTATACTCAGAGGCAATATTTCAAGAGGCACTGGCAGAGGAAGAAGGTGGTATGTGATCAACGGACAAACAATTAATAATCTAAGATATCCAGACGATACTGTAATTCTAGCAGATAATGCATCAGATTTACAGAGACTTGTAGAAAGGACGAACAAGACCAGCAGGAGATATGGACTCCAAATGAACCTAACAAAAACTAAATTCATGGTGATCATAAAAAAACCAAATAATATTCCTGATATAAGAATAAACAATGGGAGTATAGTAAACGAAGTGTGGGCAGAAAAAGAATATCATGGCTCAAAAACCCCCGACAATGGTGTGGATGCACTTTGCAAGACCTGTTTAAAGCAGCGATGTCTAAAATAAGAATAGCAATGATGACCCCCAACATTCGTTAGAATACGGAAGAAGAGGTAATACAAATACATAAGCCTTTAATATTTGAAATATAAAATCTCTGAAATAAAAAAAAAGTAATAAAACATAACTATTATTGTAAGAGTTGTCTTCCCTATTCTTTTTATACGTCAACTCAAATGACTTTGGTGGGTCTATAATATGTATTATAAACAGTACTTATACAGTCACTTTTCGACTTACGACGGGTTCGGTTCTGCAACTTCGGACGTAAGTCGAATTTCATACAAAAACGCCAAAAACATGCAAAATATACAGGGAATTTTTCTTTTTAGTATACATAGCCTATGTATACTTTTAAAAGAAACGCGTCAATTTCGCCTATTGTGTAGGCAAGTAACTATACCCACAACTAAAAAACAGGAGCAAACGTCACGGTAGTTGTGAATTATTTGAGTATGAAGGTTATGTTGATGCAGTGTTTATAGTAAATAAGTATTTCACCGTGTATATCGGACACAGATGATGATTTTTTTGTTAATTACAAAAATCGCAGGGTGATGTTTCGGTAAGGTCCGTGAACTTACTTATGTACTTCCTTTCTACAACACAATGACATCGACGACAAAATGGTGTAATGGTCAGCATAGGTGCCTTCCAAGCGGGTGATCCGAGTTCAATTCCCGGCTACCGCGAACTTTTTTTAATTATTATTTTTTGTTAAATATATTAATTATGATTTCTTCAACGTAGCATAAAATATTTAATTTAATTTCTTCGGTTAAAATGTGATTACTTTTAGTTCTTATTTTATGGGAATTTATTACGCATCCCTCTGATTAAAATTTTCTAACAATTGTTTGTATGGTTCGAATACAAGGATATTTTACTGAAAATAAGTCTCTCACAGTTCTTAAGCTGTTTCCATTCTGGCATCACATTAGAATTTCCACTTTTTCGTCTTTACTGTACATGGTTGTATAAAAAACGCAAGGAGATACTAAATAAAGATTATTTTTATTTTTTAACATTGAATTAATTTGATTGTGTTGGTCACAGCATGCTTCAGTTGTCTGTATAAAATAAGAACTAAAAGTAATCACATTTTCACCGAAGAAATTAAACTAAATATTTTATGCTAAGTTGAAGAAATCATAATTAATAGTTATAACAAAAAATAATATGTAATTAAAAAAAGTTCGCGGTGGCCGGGAATTGAATGCTGACATTACACTACTTTGTCGTCGATGTCATTGTGTTGTAGAAAGGAAGTACATAAGTAAGTTCACGGACCTTACGGAATCATCACCCTGCGATTTTTGTAATTAACAAAAAAATCATCATTTGCGTCCTATATATAGGGTGAAATACTTATTTACTGTAAACACTGCATCAACATAACCTTCATACTCAAATAATTCACACCGTGACGTTTGCTCCTGTTTTTTAGTTGTGGGTATAGTTGGTTGCCTACACAATAGGCGAAATTGACGCGTTTCTTTTAAAAGTATACATAGGCTATGTATACTAAAAAGAAAAATTCCTGTATATGTATATGATATATATTTGACGAAAACTATAAAAAATTGATACATTTTTAAAATTCTTTTATGAAATTTTTTCGTCGTAAGTGCGAATGGTTGTAAGTCAAGGTGGTTGTAACTCGAGAAGTGACTGTAGTTAGTTTCACCCTTACCATGCAGTACTGAGAACATAGGCCTATTCTTTTCTAATGGGAGAACCCATGGCAGTGTTGCCACTATCCCTAAGCTAAGCTACAATAGTATGTTGGATTAATTTATTAAAATGTAGTAAGTATTCAGAAGTCCTCAAAATGTGGCTGTCAAGTACCAAATTAGTAGAAACTTTAAAATAAGTATCTACCCATTCCATACCATGGTTGAGGGCCACTGCTAAAAATCACCTTCAATATTAAATCCTACCTGGCAACCTGCGCTAGGCAATTTTCTCTTTTGAAATATTATAACGCTTTAAACCTTTGTGGGAAAAGAATTAAATTTTTACCAGAGTTTACAACTACTGTATTTGTATCTTCTCTGTACTGCATGGCAAGTGTGTAACCAACTATAGATATTATCATGTATTTAACTTGTAATATTCGTAATGAAAAACAATTTAATTTTCAATTTTTTTAGTGGTGCAAAGGTATTATAAAATGGTATTTTATTACATTTTATGAAGGGGTAAGAATTCTATGACATGACATGATCAGGATACTTATTTATAGCTTTTGGAAACTCAGTATCTCGCCCGTATCAGTGTCTAACCTTTCCCAAGGTACTCTAATAAACACAAAAGTGCAAATATAAAAACATTACAACTTGGTTATATTTTAGTGGATGTTGCTCAAACTTTTATGTACAGAAAAATCACAGAAATATACAGGATATTCTATTTCATTAAATCTTGAAAATCAATTTAACACAATGAAAACACTCTTTTATTTTTTCAAATGTATGATTGAATTTTGCAGTAAAAATACTAGTCTTGATAATTTAACTAAATTTGTATTTAATCCACATAAAAAAATATAAGGTATTGAAGATTATTTCCATGAAAAACTGCTTACCTTCATAATTCTAGTTGCAGAAGTAACAACATTTTCATCTTGAACGTAAAAATCTCGATGAAACTGTGTAACGATAACTCGCAATGTTACCAGCTGCTGCAAATTCTCCAAAATCATTCTAAGACTAGTACGTCCTGGTCCAGACCAAATCGTAGCCAGTCGAGCTTGAGCTTCGATCGATAACCATGCTGCAGCTCTGCAAATTGCTGGCAAAGCCGTTTCTAAAAAGTCTCCCGATCCTAGAATTGCAAACTTTAATAAATAATTCAACAGTAACTGGCAATTTGCATTTACCAAGTGTCGGTATTTCAAAAACAATTAATAATGCATTAATAACATGGTCGAGTGTCTTATCTGACTGCGACCTAAGCTGTAAATCCATCTGTAGATTTCCTGCTAATGTAACAAGGGCGTTTACTAATGCATTTTCAAAAATTGATGTTGGTATTTTGAATAAAGCCGTATAAGCCCGTCTCACTGAACATAAATCTACAGGAAGTCTTGGTTTGCCACGGTCGCTACTTGGGGATCCCATACAACTATCCTCATCTTTATCTTTTTCTCCTTCTAGTGATCTAACATCTTCCTTTTTAAGACCTTTGAGATCACCTAAAATAATTTACATATAAAAAACAATATCATAAATGTCTTTATTTAAAACTGAGTTCTATTAGGACCAAAAACAAATTTTCATGCATTCTCACTTTTGTTGCAGGGATTTCTATTAGGGGTAGTCCTTACATCTTCTTTTAAAGCATTCGGAAAAAATAAACAAAAGTTAGTATTCAGCAATAGTACTGAATTCTTAATATTTTTTCAAATTAATTTGTTTCTTTGTTTATTTAATGTGGACATATTTCTGTTGCTATAGCTAAATATCAAAACCAACCAGTGCTCCCACCACAACTCAAATTTTTGTCTGCCTAGGATTTCTATTCAAGTTAAGCGATCTCTTTATCTGTACATGAACACTTGGGTATGGGTCCTATGATTTTACGTCCTATCCAAAAAAAAGGGTAATTTTAACTTTTTTACTGCTCTTAAGAAACTGATATCACACATTCGATTGATTTCATTAATTTTATCATTTCCACGTAAGATTTCTATTACTCGTATCAATGTGAACACTAACCTAACCTAACATAAAGTATTCTTGAAATTCACCATTTGTAAATAGGAATTCCATAACTATACCCGATGTAAATCAGATAGATCAAGCACAACATTTTTTTTATCATTCTAAATTAGTGAAACTGTAGGTGATTAATATACACCTAAATCAATGTGACCAGTTTTGGCAGATAAGAACATGGGAGAGTGGCCCTACCACCTAAAATTTTTAAATTAATTATATTAAAGTACCATTTATATACAGGTAAAATATATGCAATATTTTTTTATTTTATTAGGGATATACAGGCTGCGCTATGCACATTTTCTTAACCTTCCAGTGATAACGTGTGGTCTCACAGACCGACGATTTCATTTTTCTTGGATACATTTAAAACCTTTACGGCTAGGGATTGGAGATTTTCAGTACCTTCAAATCGACTGTATTTGCACATCAGTTGACATTTGCAAGTAGGTGGGTGCATTTGCTTGGTAGTTGCAGCGTACTTCGGTCTAACACACCGACGTTATCACTCTTGATATAAAAATATTTAAATTTGTTATATTAGAAGATAGTTGATTCTGAAATTGTTTCCAATTAATCATTATATTGTCACTTTATTTCTTAGCAACTATGAGTTACGAAGCTGAACAGCAAAAACTTTTGCGTTTACTTGAAGTAGAAGATGCTTACGTAACAGATTATGACGCCGACGACGATGATATTGTTGAAGAGGACCATGTTGAAGAATGGGATACAGATAGTGAGTCAGAACAAGAAATGTTGTCGGAAACAGAAGAAGAAGTTCCCATATTAAAACGAAAGCGAAACTTTACACATCCCCGGTACGTCGGACGTAACAAAATTACATCTTGGAGGATGTAATAAGGTGTAATAATTCACCAATTCTCAATCCTAATTATTTCAGTTATAATTAACTGTACTAAAAAACGGGTATATGTTTTTATACGTTGTTCTTATGTTTATTTATAACAATGCTTGTCAAAATTTAATTTAATTTTTTTAATAGGAAATATTGTTTTTTAGTTATGCTTGATTTGGTTTTTTATTATTTCTTCAACAATAAAAATTTCTAAAATATAGTGCGTAATTTTTACTGAAACTAAACTTATTATTGAGAACAATATCTAAGGTATCCAAATTAGTTGAATTTGCAACAGAAAAATTACAAAAAGTATTATACAAAAATAAATTACAAAATCGGTCTCACAGACCGACGTTATCACTAATGTTAAACGGCGGCACGTTATCACTGGAGGGTTAATGAGTATTATTATTAGGACATTATACTCCAAGGTCACTCCACAACCTGGCAGTCAGATTTTTCCTGTGATGTCAAAAGTCAATATAGTAACTATCAACTGTTTATGTGGAATGATACACATACACATATGGTTAAGCAAATTTGTAAGATGTTTGTAATATGATCCTGATTCAAATTCTCCGCCAATTTTGGGCTAACATATACATTTGTTATTTTAGTGTAATGGTCTTTTTTTTTAATTCATACAAATTTGGTTAATTTAACATAATTGTAGTATTATTACTGGATCATACAATAGTATAATTCACAGAAACTGCCTTTACACTAATGGTGCTGAGCAGTTTCCTTGCCGCCAAATATCTGGCATGACGTAAAATTAACCTGAGGGGATTGGGGATATTTGCCGTTTTTTTAAATTGGGCCAGTTGCAATATCGTCAAAAGGCTGTGCCCTAAGACCACGTAACGTGCGATTTCTTACGCCTGGTTGTTTGGCATTTAAATTTTCTATACAGCATTTTGGTTTGCATATGTATATTTTTGACTAATTCAGTTTTGGCCTTGTAGAAGTTTCGTGTCATCCACTCGTGTATTTCCGATTCAGGAAATGGTGAATTTGGGTTTTCCGTTTAGGACATTACTATATGAGTTCTCCTAGAACGTGCACGTGTTTTGAGTTAATTTTAGAAGTCGTTTTAAGACTTGGAAAGTTTTCCAATTTGAATTTTCAAAACACATTTGGGAAGTTTTAGGCATCGTTAGTTTGATGTGATTTCCCGGGAGTTGATCCCAATTTGAGTGCATTTGTTTTGAGAGAGTTCTTATCTCCATATATCATCTTTTGGTAAGCATTGAAAATCCAAAAATCTCTTTCATTTCTAAGACTATTGAAATTATTTAGGCCGAATTGGCTGGAGCTAGAATTAACGAATTTAACAGTCATTTGTGAAACATCGAAGAGACCCGGTGGGTTCGAGACAAGCGGAGTTATCGGCCGTGCAGCGAAACCATACAACAGGTGTGACATCGAGATACGAAATTCCAGGTGTGTCAATCCTTTTAACGTTTAATTTTCAAATATAATTTCGAGGATACGAGGGGTTCTGGAAAAATTTTAGTTTAACAGCAAATAATCATAATAAAACTTATAATTGTACACTTAAATTGGTAATAAGACCAAGTACTCTTAATTAGTGAATGTTTAACCTCCATTGACTTTGTATTTTGTATAAATTGGTAATAATTTTCGTTGAATTTGGAATTAATTTGTTAAATGGTCAACAGTATAATTAAATTTGCTTTTATTGTTTGAAATTCAGTTAGAAAGGGGGAATAGTGCGGAAGTCTTGATTAATAGATAGCCGACACCATTACCATTATTTTGGTAATTATTTATCTGGGTATTTAATTCGCGAGGCCTCAAAGAATCTAAAAATACTTAGTGGGTTTAGTCGTCAATATCAGTCTGATAATCTTTTCGCATTATTGCTTTCCCGATATATTAAAGAATTTTTGGTTTATTATTTGTTTACCGGTACTGTTAGCCATAATTGTTTAAACGTTGTTATACAGCTATAAACATATCATATTAAAGACATATTTGAATTCCAATTGGTGGTGTTATGAACATTTAAGGTGATTCTTTAGATAAATGGAAGATTTGTAATTTATTGTTGTGTTTTATTGTGTCTTGGTTTAAGCTAATTTATTTTGGGGACAAATTGAGCAATTACCAAAGCAAGGTAAGACCGACCTCCAGGAAGGTTCCTGTTTACCTCGTGTTATTTTCAAGGACAAAGGATATTTTAAACAGGTGGCGGGCGCCTAGGCTTATCAAACCCCCCCTTCTTCGACTGTAGCTGGTCGACCCTTGTCTTTGATACCTGGACCTTGCATCGCAAATAGTAGGTTCGGTTGTATTGCTTCTATTTAGGATATTAGAATTGTCGCAGTCGATTCGACTAGGCGTTACAACCACCCACATCCAAAAGTCGCTTGCTCTCGTCAAAGTGTAGCGATGTTTTAGCACCCTTGGTACCTACCAGCATTCACTCTTGTAAAATACAATTGCAAACCCCCTCCTCTACCTCTACCACCTCCTCTACCTACTCCCTTTCCTTGCTACAAATCCTTCCTCTTCTTTTCCTCATTTCTGTGTTATATTATCCTCTTTCATCATTGCGCCACCTATTTTTGTTTTGCTTTTTCTCCCCCTTTCCTTCCACCATTTGCATATTTCCTCATTACTCTTTCCTTCCTTCATCCACTTTCTATTTTTTTTTTTCAATTCCTCCCCATTTCCCCCCTTCATCCATTCCCTTCTACCCCTATTTTCTCCTTTCTTTTCCCGTTTTATGTCTCCTCTTCAATTTCATCCCTTCTCTTTTTCTATCCTATTCTTTTTTCTCCCATTCTTTCGTCCCTTTCCCGACTTTCCTTCCGCCATTATATCATTAGCATCCTCATTTGTACCACGCAGTGTCGAGGTGGTGTGAGGCGAGGCTAAGCTGGTTTGTGCTATGCACAACAGGGCCGGACTCCATGGGTTATTCTGTTGGTGTGTAACCATGATTAACCTACCTGGTGTAAGGAGTGCTTCTGTGTATTACGTCGAGTTACTTCGCTAGTGTAACAATAACGCAAGAAGTGCCATTAATTTGACCTCCATGGCCAATGGAGACCAGGACCCAGTAAGAACCACACAGGGATTCAGAAAAATTTTCTGACCCCTGAGGTGATTCGAACCGAGAAGCATTTGCACGATTACATCTAAGCCTGATTCTTACCACTGAGCCATTTGAATGTGTCACTATATTCTACACTAAAATTAATACCATTTTACTAATTTAAACAAATCTATATTTATCGAAATAAAAAGTTAACTGCAAAAACATTAAGATAAATTTCAATTTCTAAGCAACTAGACTAAAATAACAAAACACCTTAAAGGCCAAAATTGTCAAATTGTAATAATTTATTAGTTTCATTTAGGCAAAAAAAATGTATTGTACTTAAATATAAACAGTTCGAAGTCACTACTTTGACATTTCATATGCAATTAAAACTTTTGCTATGCCAGGTTGAAGAGAGCCCTTTGAAACATTCCCATACCCTAACAGGTGTACAATATCCTAATACTGAAATTACTAAAAAAGGCATACAGCCAACAGCTTGACTCGGGCAGTAGACATCAATTCTACATTATATATTTACATTATTAAATAATCATTATAAGAAGAAATCTAAAGACAATCCTAATAAACACCAAAATTGCAACTTTAAAGTAAGTGAGCTAAAATTAAATAGTAATTAAAGTGAAACAATATTAGTGTGACTAACTAACTAACAATACTACTACAAGTTGTTAACGTAAGAAACAGTGTAGGAGGTATTATTCAAGGTGGTTTACTACATCATGAGAGAACTGCTACCCTCGGTATAAAGCCATATTTGAATTATAAAAATGCATACAAATATTTCTAGAAAATTTGATTAATTAATACAAATGCAGGACATTATCTGACATAATACAAGCTCTTAAAATGCAGGACTGGCCCACACAATGTGGGACATATTGTCATTTCCTGTTGGGTATCCAAAGTTCAAGAAAAAAAATATTAATTTAGAAGAAATGTATTATTTTTGGGTAAATGTCCACAGGAACTTTTTCTTTTGTAATCACCGCCATTCATTTTACAGTTTTTAATCACGTAAGGTTTTCAGACATTATATTTTCACATTAGTGTTTTCATTGTTTTGGGTGTAATAATTAAATAAAATCAAAATTGACTATTCAAAACCTCACTTTTTATTAATTACTGGCTTGCATCTTGTAACTATAAAACTGTATTATCTTGGCGGGACATATTTGTCATAAATACACATTTACAGTGAAAATGGGGTATATAAATAAAAACTGAATTACCACACACATCAGCTAAACTCACAATGCCTGTATTTAAGCTACAATCTACGTCTTACAATAAAAATGAAAGTAAATGCAGTAATAAGACTAATCTTTGTAAATGAGGACAGTGCCATAGGAAATCAAAAAGACTATCTAAGTTACCTTATTAAATGTGTTAAATTTAAATATTACAGAATGTTTATTTTTATATTAGTACTTTTATAGTTTTGAATTAGAGATTTAAAACCTACCTGTAGCCCGATCCAACATAGCATCAATAGGAGAACTAACTTCAGTTTGAAGAAAGCTTTTAGAAAGCGATTCTATGTTAGAATAAACTTCACCCAATGTACGTATAAGTTTTGAGTAATTCTGTTGTTCCTCACACTCATCTATTATTTCATAAAGACGTTCCTCCGTCAAATATGGAACAGAATCTGCAAAATAGAAGACAACTTCAGTTCATAATTACATGGAAAGCAGGCTTCATTGTTTTTTAATAGTGAACACCAGCCATTTTTGATGAATTACTGAACCGATATCTAGATTATCCTGTTTGGAATGTATAAAGTGAAAAATAAATATCTAAAAAAACAACTAAAGTGGCATTATAGTTCATAATACTTACATGTCTTCTTTTCTTTCTTATAACTACTTTTGCTACTACATTCATTATTAATAGAATTAATATCATTAGAAGGGACAGAGGAAATCTTAGATTTGTTTGTGTTAGCAATAGTTGTATCCGAATTACTTTCTGATAACTTCGTTCTACTTTGAGTTCGTGGCATTTTGCTGGGATGTGTTTCACACAACCGTGCGTCTTGTGAGAAGAGTTGAATTGCTTGAGCCGCTGCCTGGTTTGCACTTAACCGTTCAAACTTAAAAAGTCATCATTAGATACAAACTAAATTCAAAGTTTATACTTTACCTCTGCACTTGATGCACAGTATTTATTGTCGCAGGTAGGATTTCCGCAACCTTCAGTTAACTGATAAAAGTACCTCTCAATAAGCTTCTTGGCTGCTGCACGTTTCATATCGCTCTCTCTATTAACTTCTTTGTCTGATTCGATGATTTCGGTGTGTTCTGTACTAGACGAAGCCTCTTGGTTGGTCCTATAAAGGACACACAAGAAAAACACATCTTGAACTAAAACTATTCTATACTGCGTTGTTCCGCGAAGGTACTTGACCGATACTAACAAAGAAGTGTTTAAAAATAAAGTGGTATGATGACATTCAGATTTGACACTGGCAACATAACCTCTACGGAAAACACTACGTCAAAACTTGGGAAACAGCCCTTTTATAAATAGTCCTCGAAAAGCATTCGCGTGCTATGGATTTATCAAGTAACTCCTGATCTAAAAATTACCTTGAAGCGTCGTCTTGTATTGGGCTTTGATCCTGTGAGTTCATAAGAGTTTCCTTTTGATAAACTAAATCAAAAAGGCCAAAGTAATAACCATTCGTAGAAATCCGTAAACTACACAACGTCGTTTATAAACATCAATTTATGTTACTACTCGTATTCTTGTCTAAATTTACTAATAGTATTTTATTTAAATAATTGATTTGTTTTCTACTCTCGATTTATTTTTATTACACTAGGGGAATTAGTTTTTAATAAAACCTTAGTGAAATTGAACATTTCATGTTACCGTCCTTTTACTGTACTAGCGGGAAATTTAAAATAATTCCCTAATTACTGAAAATAGTAATTCACCAATTATATAGACTGTAATCTTACGCAAAATTTTCATATCTATAGGTATTTTAAGGTTTTAATATATGATGAAATCAGCATCATTATCATATAGCAGCTAATCTAAGTAATCCATTATTGAATACCTATACTCTTCAAGTTCTTTTCATATTCAACATGGAAAAAATTACATGAAAATATCTTTCACACTTATGTAAAAAATTATAAAAATACAGTTTTACCTTATAGCTATTGGAGGATATATACGCTCAGTCAAAATGGAACATTAGGACTTTATCACAGACACTATTCTCCTTAGACACGAGGAGGGATCCATTAAAACCGGAAGTATCATTACATACATAGGTAATGCAGTCACTTGAGTACAGGAAATGTAATACAGTAAAAAAGTTGGCTACATATAATATAACCAACTGACACAGTCAAGAATTTGTAAATTTATGATAGATAACACTTATTTTTATTTATAATGTATAATCTGATAACAGCTAAAAAATAATGTGTAATTTTACTATTTGCACGATCAGATTGTATCGTCATCCCAAAATGTCGTAACAATTTATTTTTGAGAATTTTCATAAATATTGGATAGGATTATCATACATTGGTACTTAGTACCTACAGACAGTCCGTATTTTGATGGCTCTATCTGTGTCTATACCATACTTGGGGAAAATAAATGAAATGTCCATACAAAGCTACAACAAGAAATGGGTTTTAGACATTGCATGCTGTGCTCACATTGTTCACAGTTGTGTACAGAGTGGTGTTGATCAACTGCCTTTTGATATAGAAATGGTGGTCTTCAAAATAGACAGCTGCTTTCACATTTTTACTATGAATAAATAAACTGTAGTAGGTATTTTGCGACTTTACTGGCATTCACTATAGGAAAGTTTTATAACACATCTACACAGGATTCTTTTGATTTGGGATGGACTGATATCTTACCTTCTTACAGTGTGAAAATTCTTGCCTCAAATTAATTTGACTTCTTGAAACACCATTTAATAAGTTACTAACTTTATTTGTTTATGGTAGTTTTCAGATTTTCCAAGAAATTGTGTTGTGTTTAGAAAGACATATTTCTACAGAAGTAACATTGAAGTACTATAAACTGAAAGTGATATTAAGCAAAAAGAGACAAGTTTATGTATTTTCTTTGCAAACAAGAACTTGCTTTCTATGTTAACGATGGAGATATGAACAAAAATGATTTAGAAAGGCATATTTTGAAATTTTATAAGCGATACATCTACTTAAAAATGTGGGAAACCGGTTTTGAAGACACAGCAGTTTTCTAGGATACATTTGGACCAGGATTTTGACATTTACTGGCTACTTGTTGAAGCTTCTGTAGAATTTGTTAAATCAGTAGCTTCTTCTGAAAAGCAACTATTGACACAGACAAGCTTTTTGATACGTTTTCAATCATAAAGATGATTCTGCTAGAGTTGAAAAGGAAACTTGATTAGTAAAAGAAATCGGAAGTATACAAGAAACTTGCATCAGGTGTTGTTAGTATGTGGGTTTATGTTTTCAAAATGCTGAAAACAAGTGGAAGTGAATGTACACACTTCGAGAAGCTGATGGAGTTCATCTTCTGCTTAGTAGGATTATCAGAGCCCATTGAAAAGGATATTTTATTATTGGTTTTCTGATCGAAACAGACTTTTAACTGAAAATGGTAAGTCTTTTACAAATCAACATGAACTGCTTGCAGTTTTATGCGTCAATTAAAAGTGACACAGCCTTTTTAAAGAAAATTTATTTGTCGGAAAAATAGAAATGGTACCGAGGTGAGTACACAAAATGTGTCAATTATAAGATCTAATATTTGTTTACAATGCACTGATGATACTGATATATTATAAAGTGTGTGAAAGTAAATAGTAATTATTATAGATTAACATCCTATTAATGAGTCTTATAATCTGCGCCACAGTTGTTCCTTGTGTTTTGATACTCAGAGAGGGAGCTTAGCTACCCAGTGTAAATATGTATTTAACAAAATATTAAACACTGTAAAACCCAGTAATCCACACATCCACATTTGCATCTTGTAGCTACTGGAAAATATCTACTCATCTGAGAAAAAATAAAATTAGGATCCTATAAACCACTTTTTACCTTAGAAACAAGCTATCTAAAGTATTTCTAAATTTGTGATATATAACACTTATTTGTATTTTTAATAAGGAATAATAAAAATAAGTAATTAGAAATCCAAACATATTGTATAATATTTATTTCAATCAAAACTAAATCTACTAAATAAAAACGATTGGTACCCATTTTTCAAACAAAAGCATATTGATAAAATCTCAATTTGTGAAAAAAAAACTAATTGCACAAACTAACACCCCTTAATGCGAGGCAAGAGGTTCACACAAAAATACATACGCCCTAGTGCTACAATCTACAAACATAAATTATGTTACATAACGCGATTAAATCAACACAATAAATATTAGTAATTCATTTTACACGTCTATAAAGTTTAGACCTGCTGAACAACACATTACTAAGTATTGGAACGTAAGCAGTTTAGGTACAGGTTTAGACTACATTTAAGTGTTTCCCTTAGGGTTATACAAGTAAAACAGAATTTTTTACACATATGTGTATGGCTTTTAGAATTTTTGGTGTTACTATTTAGTGTCCCTTTGTGGTGAATACAAGATTTCATTAGTAAGAAGCGCGTAATAATACAGTAACAAAAATTAAAAGACAAAAACAATCAACGGGCTTAGATATTATTTTATTCTGCACTTCATTATACAACCCTAGAGGATTAGTTATACATCCTTGAGATGTAGACAGTCTAGTTCGGCAATTCTAGGCAACTAACATAGTACTAACTAAACCCAGTGTTATAAAGAATACAATAACTTGTACAAATTTTACGCAACAAGTTACAGTTATACAATAGGAAATAAACTATGTGGGTGGACAACATGTTTTAAAAACAACAAATGATACACGCTGAACAAAAAATATCCATCTTGCACTCAAACAACTAATATGACTAAAATTCATAAAATAAAAGTAATTAACAATGATCAATATAAACTTTTGTGTAGAACTTGCAAGTTTTAGCCCCTGCTAGTAAAGCGTAAATTTTACATTTCCTAGTGTTATCTGCCCCTTCTTAAAACATCGATATAATATTTGTTTAAGTCAATTATTAATATAGATATTAATATATATTAGATTTAAAGAAAATCTTACATTTAAACATATATTTATCCATCTGTTTTACATCTACTTACCTATAATTACTTAAAATTTTGATAAAAACATTTTAATAATAGAACGGTATAGAACTCTTGTTTAAAATGTACAACAAGCAATATGTATGTTATCTAAAATATATCTCTATTATGCGAAAATAAAATATACAACAATACTTGTGCTATATTAATAATTAAACACTATACTAATCTATTGAATATACTGCAGAGCTTTAATTTAATGAAGCATTTTAAGAAATTGCACATATAAATGTTGCATTGTTTGTGCATTTTTATCTATGTATATTGCACAAATTGATAGTTACAGTAATATTAACAGTGGTATTAACAAATGCATTTGTACCTTGTCTTTCACCACATGCAGATGATGCTTAGGTATAAAAAATAAGTAGCTAAACTACTAACTTTGTGGACCAAGAATGGTGGTGTCTTGCATAACATTTGAATGATAATTTTGATCTAGCGTAATATTATGCAGTCAAGAATAAAAAAGGATGTTTGTGACGTTTTCCATGTTTTTGTTATTCAATTTTCCATATGTTTGGTTCAAATTCAATCTTTCTTGAAGGTTTCACATTTTCATTAAGAGTAGAATTGAATTATTTTTATTATATGATTTTGTTTAGCATATTTAGTTAGAATCAGAGTAAAATTGGACCTTCATCGAAATTTTTCATATTTTTAGTAATATTATAACATTTTTAAGTAGAATTAAAATTATTTATCATATGATTTTGCCGTTCACTGTTCTGCACATTAATTAAAATAGGGTAAAATGGAATCTTTGTTGAAGTATTTTACATTTGCGTTAAGATTATCACATTTTTAAGTAGAATTGGATTTTTATATCATATGATTGATTTGTGTATTTATTTAAAAATAGGATAAAAAAGTCTTATCTTTCATTTTAAATATTATTTTAGGTACAAACCCTCCAGTAACTAAAATTACTACAGCTATGTTTAGCACAAGAACACTTGATAACAAAATTCAATACCCTCTTAAATTAACACAATTTTTATTATCATTTGCTGGAAGAGATAAATCTTGCTCATTTGTTTGTAGTCGGCTTTAGGTGTGCAAGAAAGTCAAACTTAGTTCAATAATAATTTACACCCTCTATATAGAATTTATCAGGTAAAATTATCATATTTAATACTTTAAAAATATGATCTTACTATTATTTTGATAACATCATTAATGTAGCCCCATGGAAAATTATCTAGCAAAAGTATCTAACCAGTAAGTAAAAAATATTAGTTTAACCATTTTAAGTAATTTGGTAATCGTTTGCAATTTTTTCATGTATCAACACATCTAAAAATCTATTAAAAATTCAATTTGAATTTAATCTAGTACAGCTGCTAACCAAATATTGGTTAGCGAATTTGCGAACAATTCGACAATCATAACTTAAGTAGCAAATAAATGATTCCCGTTCAAAAACAGCTGCTTAACAGCTTAAATTAGGAGCTCTGCAGTCTTTTCGACTAAAATACATATCAATATAATATGTTCCTTTATGCATTAGCCTAATTCGAGTAGATAAATTGAGCCATACTCAGAATTTTTACACAGAATTGGAGATACAGTTAGGCACAATTGATTTAAATCGTTGACTACTTGTTAAAAGCATGCTTTTAAAAATCCGAATAAAACAATAACATTTTAGATTTTCTTCTTACTAACGTCTCCAAATTATTGTATTAAAAAATAACAAGCAAGTTTTCAAGTTTGTTGTAACACAAATCTTAACATGCTCCAAATGCTGAAGTGTTTAATGTAAACTATATAAAAGTGACCCACATTAAGCCTAAATATTTTATGCAAGCTAAATGCATAAACCCGAAAACATGTGTTATAGGTATATTATATGGTCCCATCTCAGCTTTTCATACTGAATAATATACAATAATATAATGCTTATCTGCGCAACTAATCGAAAAGCGAAAAATACAAAAATGCTGAAGGCATGTTTAAGGCACACATACCTGATAAGTCTCATTTATACCAACGGTACGTAAGTACAATTTTTCGACAACGTTTTGAATATTTAAATGCGCAACAACCTAACAACTACTTTACAATTATTAAATTTATATAAAAATGTCGATTACTCGTGAATCTATCATAAAATATATTTCTCTTAGCTTTGGTTCACGGAATGCATTAATTCTAATTCTCACTTCATTTACAAAGTTAAAATATTTGGAAGACGAAACAACTTCATCAATTTGAAAAATGTCAGACAACTAACAAAACCGTACGAGAAATTTCACAATCAGGACTCGAACATCTCTAACGTTTCAGTTGAAATACATCTCGAATCCCAATTTCTTTGACTTATTATTTGTCAGCCTAGCAACAAAAAGTCGCGGTATATTTAATTTGTACTTTAATTTTAATGAATGATCAATTTCTAAAATTTTAAGTAACGATTATACGAAATGGTGTTTTAAAAATGTTCAATGGTACCACGAAATTCACACTACTAGTAAAGATGAAAAAAAGGAATAATAAATTGACAGCTCTACTTGGTAGACTGTTTCACTAGGTGTGGATGTGTTCGAGCAACGATGGCTTGCAGTTTTGCTAGCTGACCCATCAAGCTGCTATTTGAGTCTTCAAGCGTTTCTATCTTTTTACGATAATCATTGTTTTCTGTGACCAGAATTTCAACTTTTCGCTCAAGCTGATCCATGTACTCTTTCTTTTTCCTCCGGCTTTCTTGAGCGGATATCTAAAAAAATAAATATTTGTTACTAAATTTCCAAAAGCCAGACTTAAGTTTATTTTTACCTTATTTTTGATTTTTCTTCGAATTTTCTTAAGGGATTTTTCTTCGGCTTTAGTTAATGGTAGGCGGGTAGGAACTGGATAACCTTCTGCTATTAAAGTTCTTTTCTCCTCATCAGTTAATATGAGGATACCTGTTGAACCCTTCTGTAACCAAAAATGAAGTTAGTAATTTTCTTCTAGAAATATAAAGCAGCACAGAAGAAAATATAAAATTGTATTAAAAGGGTTCCAAGAATAACATGATATGAGGAAAATAAAAGAAATGTGAAAGAACCAGACTTATAAATTGTCATATACAGTAGAACAAGTTACAGAAGTAAGATAAGAACAAGGAGAAGATGACAATAATAGATAATATTAAAAAGATTATAAACAAAGTTTAAATGGTATAATACTGGTAAAGTATGAGATAAAATGATAAAGTGTGGCAAATGAAAACCATACAAAAGAGTACATAATTTAATAACTTAAAGAAGGTAGAAGAGATGCCTCAAGACTGGAGTCACAGAGTTACAATCCGAATATTACAAAGGGAGACCAAGAAGTATTGAACAAGTACTGAAACATCACATTACTGTATGATAAATGCGAAAATAGAAATATCTAAGAACGATGAACAGCATAGGAGAATGGGAAAGCACGAATTTAAAGAAGTGCAAACATTTAATTATCTGGGAATAAAATTAGATGTAATAATGAATGGTTGAAGAACACAAATAGCAAACAAGTCCTTATAAAAGACTATTGAAAGGCAGCAAAATAAAGAAGAAAACCAAATCAAGAATCTATAAAGGATTCATAATACCATCAGTTATGCATGAGACAGAAACAGTGAATTAAACAAACCAAGATGTAAGTAAAAATGGGATTTTTAGTAAGAAATGGTGCAAAAAATCAAAGTACCCAAAAAGGAGAATCAATGAAGATGAGAGAAAGAAAAAGCGGTATATCTAAAAAATGGACATTAAATAATAACTTGATAAAAAAATATAAGCTAAAAAACAATGGAGGAATGTAGTAAGAGACAAATCATAAAATAAGCTACAGAAAACACACTTAAATATCTGGGAATAAAAACAAGTTATTTATTACATATAAAAGACTATTGGAAGACAACAAAATATAGAGAAAAAAAACCAAAAGAAGAAACTATAAAGGAATCAAAGGCCAAGAGTTATGTATGTGGCAGAAAAGATGGGTAAAACATACAAAGATAAAAGAAAAAGTACTGGCGTTTTTCAAGTAAAGTAGTGCAAGAAATCAGAGAACCCAAAAAGGGAAATGTAAATTGATTCAACGAAGATAAGACAATAAGAAGAGGCAGTAGATGTGAAGAAATTGAAGTTAATAACTGAATAAAAGAGATATAAGTTAGAAAACAAAGAGATATAATAACAAGAGACAAATGATAAAATAAGCTATAGAAAATAGATTTAAATATATGAATATAAATAAAATAAGCACAAGTTATATATTACATTTAAAAGATCATTGAAACACAGTAAAATAGCGACTAAAGACAAAATAAGAATCTATAGAGGAATAAGAAACACTGAGTTAAACCAAATACTTTAATACATATATTAATACAGGAAACTCATATAAGTTTAGCATGATCAAATGTGGGACATTGATAGTGGCGTCATCTAAGCAGTTCGGTGCACGGAGCGCTGCAGTCAGTGTCACGAGTTTTTGGGCAAAGTTTCCTGTATTTATATTAAAGTAGTTGGTTAAACAAACAAAGTTGGTAGAAAAATGGGATATTTTAATAAGAAAAGTAATGCAAAAAATCAGCCGGCCTCGGTGGTCTAGTGGTTAGCGCGTTTGCCTTTAGATCCGAGGGACGCGGGTTCAAACC
>JABXWE010018062.1:0-23867 GCA_014611495.1 Limonius californicus | reverse complement strand
CAAGGTTTTTAGCAAAACTGGAAGAGAAAATTAATAGGAGTATTTGTTTAAGGAATTTTAATGCACATTTAGGTGCTATTTAATAACATTTCTATTTGCGTTAACTAACAAAACAAAATATTGGGAAGGTGGTCCAGATCTCGTTGACAATATCTAAAGGGGATTTGGGAACACAAATTATATTGTTTTTCAAACGGCTGTAAAATATATAGTTTAAATTCTTTACAACAAATTAAAAACCACTGAGTATTTGTAAAATTTATGCTGGGAAAGAATATACATTTGTTATCATTTGCACGACCCGTGTCATTTTTTTATAATGTAAATGTTTAAATACATATTGTTTTTCTTCTTCTCCAAACATTTAATTTTAGAAACAGGAAAGGTATTGGCAGCCTGCCAACGTTGTTCGATGCTATAATTCATGTAATTTTGCCTTCCGAAAAACTTTTCTTATATTTAAGTAGGCAAATATATTAGAGAAATATTATTCCATTATTTTAGTTAGATGAAATTAGCCCTGGTGAATAACAAGAAAATATTTCTTAATTTATTCACGTATATGGCATTGACATTGTAATATACGACACATATGACGACTTAGTGTTTCAACACTTCTTTTTACATGTAATAGAATAACTCATTCAAATTGCGCTTATTTGCTTGCGTCGTTTATAATCCAAGGTTTCGTTAATTAATAATTAGAAGCTAAAAACAACAAAAAAGTAAATAAGTACTATATGTTAAAAAATTGCACACATTATTGAAATTTTGTATATTAAGTAGGTTCGATGAACTGCGATGTGCGATAATAACAAAAACATCTGTACGAGAAAAACTTAGTGGACCCGTAATTGCGTTAGTGGAAGAGTTGGTAGAAAAAGAAGTGGAGTACTCTGTAAAGGCTTCTTCTTTTCTTCTTCTTGAACCGGATTACGAGTAGCCCCATCTTTTCCGCGGCCTCCCTATAGTTCATCTCCCTCTAGGTGACGTATCCCTGATTCTTCTTAGTAGGCGGTCTTCGTGCATTCTAGTGATGTGGTAGTTCCATTCCTTTCGCCTCCTATTTACCCAATCATCGATCTTTTGGATTTGGCATTGCTTTCTTACAGAGGCGCTTCTTACTCTATCCCATTTTGTATATCCAGTGATTTTCCGGAGAGTTTTCATTTCTGTCGCTTTCAACATTTGTATGGTTGTGGAGGTATCTGCTGTCGCTTCTACACTGTTTGTCACAATTGGTCGTACAGTACTTTTGTATATTCGAACCTTGGGTTCACATCTTAAAAACTTATTGTACCATATGGTGCTATTGAGACACCCATACATTTTGGCGGCTTTGTTGGCTTGAGTCATAACCTCTTCCTCTGTGCTGCCTGTACCCGTTAGATTTGCTCCAAAATAACTGTATTCCATCACTTGTTGTATGACTTTGCCCTGTATTTCCAGTTTGCGTTGTATAGGTTCTTTACTTATTACCATTGCTTTTGCCACACGGTCTGTAAAGGCAGCGATTCTAAATCAATATAAAAAAATTAATGTGTCTATTATCATTTTTATTCTCCTTCCACTACTTTGTCTTTTAACACACGCAAGGATTCAGAAAAGATATTAAGATTCTGAAGTTATCCAATCCATCAAATGTAAACTGGATTATTCGGGGCATGTAATGCAAGAAGAAACATATGCATTATTTATTACACCTTATCGTAGAAGGAAAGATACTAGGCAGGCGGAACATCGGAAGACGCAGAACATTATGGTTACGCAATCTAAGAGAATGGTGCAACTATAATTCCACTGAACTACTTCGAGCTGCAGTGTACAAAGTAAAAATATTCAGAATGATTGCTAAACTGCTATACGGCGAAGCAACCCAAAGAAAAAGAAGGATTGGTCTTTTAAAGTTCCATAGATGTAGAAAACCTATCTTTTAATGTACGCTCCTAACCACGGGAAGTGCAAACACTTCTACCCTAAAGAACATTTATTAGGAGAGATACCTTGCTAGTTTGCCACTGCCTTGCGAGGAAGATTGGCTGTGGCTTATCTGGAAGTTGAAATCCAAACTAATAGAGTGGAAGCTCTAGATTTACATTTACGTAAACGTTCTACAAACACCCTTATTTTTATTATAAGGGATGATACACGTTTTCTTTGGAGAAAACTTGGTGTTTAAATAGAGGCAAATAAAAGTACCACGAAGTTGCGGAAACCAATGTATTATATAGGTATATATTTACACACCCAAAGATTTGAAATTCATAGAAGCATTATACGTCTATAATATTTTATTTTTTAGTACTTAAATGAGAAAATTTGAATAAGTCCGTGTTTCTAATAACTTGATGTTTTTCCAATATAACGTAAATTCTCTTAATTTGCTTTTTATTGATATTACCAAGTAACTAATTACATAATCATTCGCAATTTATAGGGAACCTAATTTTATATTCCAAACTGTGCGAACTGTGCATAATTTTGCCATGACATTATTATAATTACTTCTAATTTGTAACATTATTTATTTAACAACAAAAACTTGGATACCATTCCAAGGTTTCGAATTAGCAGCGATAATTAAGCAACTTAAATCGAGTGTTTATAGCTTCTTCGCTTATTGCAAAAACATCATTATTGTTGCTGTTAATTGATCGGTATTTGTTGGATAACCAGTACAAAAACTTGCAGAGTAATAGAAAACTAGGTTGGTCAATGCAGTTTTTAAACTCTATCGGTTCGTGAGAATAACCTAAAGCGCTGAAAGTAAAAGTATGCGAGCTAAAACTGTATGCGTTTGCATTATAATGAGACATTCTTCTACTTTTTGGTCATAATTTTTAACTGCAGTTAGTTGTTATATATTGAATAAATGTTATGAGGTTATCAGGCTATATCTAGCGATTTCCGTTCGCACCCACACTCAGCATGCTTATTAATTCTATTATTTACTCATAAATCGTATCATAATTAGAGAACATAAATAAGGTGAACTAATTTGCTTCTAAATTCATTCTTTTGTAAGGTAAAACTCGTATGTTAGGCATGTGACTACGTTACTTTAAACAGTAAAGCCGGATGCGATTTATTGTTTTCACGTTAGAACTCATGGTCAAAATCATCATAATCACCGATCTACATTTTATGGCAGTAGAAACCTAAAAATTCTTTTTGTTTATATTTTTTTAGTTGCTTGCCTTGATTTCCAAAATTTGCGTTGAATTTAAGGCTGCCATCCATATAGGACGATTCTGCTAATTAATTTGACAAGTTTAAGGTCATTTAGTACTTCCACTTTTTCTCTTAAAATGTTAAACAACAATGTTGTTTGAATGTTTGTAAACAATCAACAATTTTTGTTATATCATTATCTTGGCATGGAATTCAAAACGGTATTTATAAAATATGGCTTTAATTAAATTAAAATTGATATTTTGCTAATTATATCTAGCGAAATTGCAGTTTAATTAATTACATCTATTAAATATTATGAATTAAATATAACAGTCACAGACAACTGTCGTTTCTATATTATTGTAGTGATGGTATTTTTCGTTTGATTTCATCTATTAAATCTTCAACAAAATTAAGTATAGGTATAATTTTAATTAATTTCTACATTTTACACTGTTACTACAAAACTGTGACTAATCAGTTCTCTATATGGCTATAACTATCTTTTAAATTGAATTAATGCAGCTTTAAGTTTAATTTCTAGAATTGAAGACAGTAAAGCATATGTTTTTATGGTACTGTTTCTGCTTATTTATTTTGTGCAATTTTTAGATTGCATATAATTAATCTTAATAAGGGAAATAGCCGTAATTTTTGAAAATTGGTTAACTATCAAATGTATACGGGTTAATAGGGACAGTTACACCAATTAATTCAACTAAAAAGCGTAATCCGGATCTCTTCTGTGATAATTATAGAATTGCTGTAGTAATGGAAGAAATAACTGCAAGGATATATTTGATTTGATATTAATTAGTTACAAGTATTAGGCACGCGCATTTATAATTAGTATTACAAAAAGATATTTTTCTTAATAACTCACCTCTTATAAAAATAATACAGTTACAAATATATCAATGTATAGAAATTAATAACAATATTTGACCACTGATATTAATATTTGTTGCATCTAGTTTTCTACTAATTAAACTATATTGAAGTGTTAGTTAAGCACGTTGTATTTGGTAGTAGGATATCTGTTGTATTAAAAATATAAAGAATTTCCTAACTTAAAGTTTGCAAAATTATAAATATTAGCATTTTATAAATTAATTTGTTTATTCAAAATATACATCTCCGTATTTGTGGAACATCTTCTCTATAAATACGTAGATGACTAATTTTGCTATTGTAATTTTATTACTAGACCAATTTGAGTCACTACCAAATATATTTTCAGAAATTTTTGTATATATAAAACAAGTTTTGGAAACAATATATTATATTTATGCCGTAAGGAATTATAATAATACTGCATCAGGTGAGTTAATCACTTTTGTGATGTATTCTGTAGTAATGAGTTTATTCGCAGATCCATTTTAAATATTAAAAAATGTGTTTTATATGTATAATATAGAAAATTTACAAAATTCTATAAGCAATATTTAAAGTCTGAAAACGGTTATCTCTTGGTATTTTTTTATTATACCTGCATCATAGTTCTTGTTCAGCAAACGAAAAAGCGTGCAAACACACAAAATAAAAACACGCGCCTGCTTTAAAATTGCTAAGTAACAATGGCGTCATCAACTTCTTTCTTTATATAGTGATAACAATAATAAAATTGCAACAACATCGAATCCACATAGCAACGTACGCAGCAGATGCTTACCAATCTCCATGTTAACGATATTGCGTCACATCACACAGCTACACTAGAAAATGAATCAAAATCAAAATGCTGCTTTCCAGCTCTATTTTCCAGATTGTGATGGAGTTACAATAAAAAATAGCGTATGACACATGTGCATAATTGAGCCTTTAAAGCATTAGCGACGCTTGACGTCGATGCTGTTAAACTCGTCACACGTGCTTTAAAGGCTTCATTATACACTAGTATCATAATATACTATTTTGTTTGAGAAAAATCTGAAAGTGCGCTTTCTGTTAGATAAGAAGTAAAGCCGTAGGTGTGACACGTTAAAAATTATTATTATTATTAATTATGAAAAATCACTACTGGGGTTGGAACTACCCCAGGCAGGCAAAATTCATAGTGTGCATAGAGATGTTTGGAAAACCGCATCCTAAATCTCTCTCAATCAAAATACAAATACAAATCAGTTGCCATAGTAATTACAACTGTAAGCTACTACGAGTCTGTTTTAAATGTGTCTTCCTCTGTTGGAAATGTTGCCAAGTTTTTTTATTATTAAATAGAATATATTTCAAAAAACATTTAAAAATTTACCGGGGTCGTGTGGTAGCTATAGAAATATTTTCGATTAGAGTTGGGAAATTTAAAATGATTTATTTGAATAACTGCATTTACTTACGTAAGATGTATTTTAGGCTCATTAAAAATACTAATTATATATTAACTGTATTTTAATATATCTGTTGGAACAACTTAGTTAGGATCAAACAGAAATATGTTTACTGTTTGTTACAGCCCACGAAGCTTAGCTAAATTGTATGTAGATACCAAAAAGGCAACAAATCAACTGTTTTCTTATTTATATTTGTGCTTTAACCTTCACTTACAAATACAGTCTATGAAAATACAATTCATAAAATTCCTACCATGCACAATTAGAAAACGTAGTAGAAAGTAAGGTTAGAATGTTAACATTTTGTTTTTTAGGGTCATCGTCGCATGTAACAGGTCGTCTTGTAAATTGTAAATGAATCAAGGTGCAACATGATTAAAACTGTAGTAAATTAATATTTATGAAGCTAATATTGTTTGATTTCTCGACTATATCTGCCACTAACATGTGATATATTTCCCTTCTCATGCACCCTAAAAATATTGTGGTTTAATGATAAAGTTACATTGGGCAATCAAAGATGAATAAATTTTATATCTGTTTATACGCTGTGCACGTTGTGCGGATTATTTTCAAAACTGTTTTGAATTTACATGAGAGGTGAACGTTGACAATATTTCAAAAGTAGGTCATTACAAGGCTTCTGGAATTTTGGAGATGTAAACAAGTATATTGTCGGCAATCACTGTTGTTAGCTAAGATTTGTTTACTTGTCAAATAAATAAATTACATTAAACACTGCAGAAATTGGTCATCACTTATCGGATTATTCAAAACTATGGAATACGATTTACACATATTTCTAAATGTCATTACATGTCCTACTGGAGGAGCAACGTGACATTACATTATATCTCAATTTGTGCTTAAAGCAAAGTGATAGCAGCCAACTTAAGTAGGTAAATTTAATTCCATATTGTTGCACGTAGTTACTTAAATATCTATTACTACAGTTCACTTTTATGGGGCTCTAGGTCATTTGCTCGCCACCACTTGCTCGCTGCCGTTTGCTTATCACAGATTGTTTGCTTGCCGATTACTACCTGGAAAAGATGCCCGTCGAGACAGTTTATCGCCGTTCGTTTTCTGGACAGCCAACTTGATCGCAGTACTATGTATAATTGTACCATCGCAGAAAAACTAGTTTATATTTTGTTAGGCATCTTCGTTTGTAAATTAATTTAGCACATATTTCATACTTAAAACTTTAACTTTTATTTTTGGCACCATAAATATAAGGAGACTATTATTATTATTTTTAAATATATTTTGATATTTTCAGGAAATGTTCGTTTATGCAAGTACTCTGAGCGGAAAAAAGTTTATGAAAATTGTTGGAAACTATAGCAACAGAGTAATTTTCATAAAATTTTGAGCAGTTACCAAATAAATAAATTTAAAAATATATATAACATAAAATCAGATAGACTTCTAGGTAATTTTATTAAGAACAAAATAAAATAATGATAAATAACAATACGCTAAACGAATTAAAATACTAGATAGGTAACCTGCTCTGAGTTTATTTTAAGAATAAATTGCTTGTTGAGCATCTGTCCGGCGAGCAATCGGCATGGTGGGCAAACAGTTGTCGAGCATAGACACTCCAGAGCAAATACTAGGCGAGCAAACGGTGGCGCGCGAACAGCGGCGAGCAAGCGGGCGGACACCCTTTTATGGGACATTCAAATGATAATTTTATAAGCTTTCAGCGGAGAGTAGCACGCGATTTGAAATTAAGCGAATTACTTCTCTATATCCTTCCCAAACTAAAATAATTACAGATACGGATGAATCCGAACACGTTTTAGTTGGGGATAGTGGTTTGGAAAAGTTCAAATACGTGTATCTGGGCGAACAAATCTCAATGGAGAAAGCGAATCAAACGGCTGAATTCAATAGAAGATCCCGGGGAGGAAGTTACCTTAAATCATAAAAAAATCTGCTCTACCTACGAAGATGAGCATTTGACCAATGCGTACTCCCACTTCTCACTGACATTGACATTAACAAGTGCAAATATGAACAAAATCGTAAAAAACGCAGAGAAGTATGGACCGATAAATACCGAACAGAAAATTAAGCGATCGAGAAAGAAACGAATTGATCCGTCAAAAAACAGTGAAGAAAGTGACTACAGATGGAACAAAAATACAAATCTGAAGACCGTGGGCAGCGAATTGACCTAGAGGTAGACCATAGCTCAGATGGGCCGATGATATCAAGAGGACCGCGGGATTAAACTGGAGAACTAAGACGCAAGGTGGAAACGATTGGAGACTTATCGAAGAAGCTTATGTCAAACAATGGATGAATAAAGGCGAATAAGAAGAAGAACAACCATACCATACTTTGGTTGACCAACATAGGTATTTGAATTATAAGTAGTTAACATTTGCACATTTAATTATTTTTTAGCGTTAGCCATATTATCTTTCTGTAGAGGTGTATTATTTGAATTTTAAGGTAATGAAACAATGTCCGCGAAACAATCAATTAATTTACCAATACTTATCCTAATTACAGCTTCCTAGAGTGGCGGTAGGCACCTTAGCAAATTCCCTGCTCATATTTTAAGAAAACAACAATGTCCGCCACTTTTCATCAATAATATAGAACTCTCAAGGACACTAAGTACCTAGGAATCCATCTAGATAGCAAATTGATGTGGAAGGAACATGAAAAGAAAAAACGAAAACAGATTGAACTAAAAATGAGAGAACTATATTGGTTACTAGGTAGACGTTGAAAAATGTCACTAGGAAATAAAACCTTGATATATAAAGCCATAATTGTGCCCATATGGATCTATGGGATAGAGCTGTCGGGCTGTGCCAGTAAATCCAGCATTGACATTATCCAACGTGCGCAATCAAAAATCCTCCGAGCAATAACTGACGCCCTATGGTATATTACAAATCAGACACTCCACCAAGATCTTATTATACCAACCGTTCAAGAAGTAATTAAAAAAGAAGCAGCAAACATCATGAAGAGCTAGAATTCCATGGCAATCCTCTCCTTCAGCTGATTTTGCATGAATATAGCAACAGAAGACTGAAAAAGAAGTGGCCAATGGACCTTAAGTGAGGTAGAAGAGGTTCTTCTCGATGGAGAGGCCTCATCAAGACAGAAAAGGGTCTATCTTCAGATGGCTTCTAAGTTAGCACAATAGCTTAAAGAAATGTAATTTCTGCTTGATGTCTAAAACAATTAAAAAAAAATTTAAGAATAGATTTCTCCAAGAAAATGGCGCCAACATATCATGCCTGTAAGTTATAAATGATTTTCATTTTAGATGCTATTAAAGCATAAAGGTGTCTGAAGTAGGGTTGCCAGATATTTGAAAATTATAACCGGAATATGAGGGGGTTGGCTCTGTACGGTTCAGCCCATAACCCGGAGGGGGTTCAAGAGAAATAAAAAACTAGTAAAAAGAACCAATTTTAAAGGATAAAGAACCTGTAGGGGCGACTAGTTGCTCCCTCTCTTTTCTGAACTTATGCAATCCATTGCGTAAAATGAGTAACAGTTTAGGCAACCGAAGATTCAAAATTGGTACACTCAATAAAAAGATGGTATCATCAGTAGGTACATATTTATTATAAAACTTAATTTATAACTAACAATAAATTATAAATATAAAATAAAAAAATATTTTTACTAGTTTTGATAAACCAGGTCATTCGACGGTCTCTAAACCTTTTATCAGGAGAAAGGGATTTGTTGCCCCAAATTGGGACAATTGCGGAAAGCCAAGACGTCTGGCAAACCTAGTCTGAAGATATGTATTTTTACTATGTCGATTTGGCTTTTATTGGGAACAGCTAAGAGTCAGCTGGTAATCGTTAACTTGAATACGCAAGCTCGGATTAATCTAAGATGTTGTAAAAGTTCTGGATTACAAGTAGTTATTGTTATAGATGGACTAAGAATACGTAAAATGTTACTTCTAACAATTTGTAGGAATATCTAATGTTTTCAGCGTCCCTATATCGGAATTTCACTGCATTGTCCTTATTTATTGATATAAAAATCAATTATTGCAAGTAAAAATTCAGTTAACGTAACTATGTTGACAGTAGAAACTAGAATATATTGTGTGTATAGCAACTTGCATTCTGATACCAACAATTTACAAATTCAATGTCATTGCCATTAAGAGGAAAGTGAAGAAAAATATTAACTTTCAATAATGATGTGATTAGAATAAAAGCAAAAGTGAAATGTATTTTTCTCACATGAAATGACTAAAAGAGAAAATGTTTGCGTTCTGAATAAAATGCCAAAATGCAAAACCGCAATTTACTCTTAAATGTGCACAAGCTTCCATGAAGCGCCATATAAAAATTCAATGCACGGAATCTACCTGACGTCAGGTTGCGGCAACGTTTAGTCATTAAGTAGGTGCGTAAATTTCTAATCATTCTTGTAGTCCACAGTATGTGTGTCATTCATAACAAGTCCGTACCGTCCCAATTGCTTGTTCGTTGATTTACGAGCCCTATTACTGTCATTACAGCTGTGTTGTACCTTTACATTATAATGAATAAATTAAAATTACGACATATAAATTTGTCTTTCAACCTTTTACTTGGTGCTAATTTAATCAGCACTCCCCTAATTGGCTGTTTTTCTGTTGTAGAACATGTTTATAATGCGATGAAAGCAAAATGTGCACCAAATCAAAAGTGGGAAAGTCATTCCAAACAAATCAGGTCCTGTTTGGAATTAAGGCATCCAATTATGCTATAAAAAGTCAAAATAATTTCAGTACAATATAATTGGATTTCACTTCCGTAGTTTGTTAATCGGTTTGATTCGCACGGTGCTGTTTAACAATCCATAAAGAATACACGGTCAAGGACATAATGAGTACTTTACACTGAGGGTTTTCTTTTTTCCAATGGATATACAGAAGTTTACTTCGAAGTTGACGAATTTAAAAATTTTAAAATAATTTATTCGATATTTATTAACACAATAACATGTAACTAGTTTTAACAGCTTTACATTATATCATCATTCATCATCACCAAATGGTTTATAATTGTTTTTGTGTCGGATGTTTGTTTTATTGCGTATACTAGTACGATATTTTCCCATATTTTCGCGAAAAGTCAGAGTGGTATTAATAATTCTGATTGAATTAGTGATTTGTAACGAAACTGTTTGTCTTGAAGCTATTATATTTGTATTGGAATGTTATATCTTCGTTTTTTCAATTTTAATTCCGTTTTTTAATTTGTAAATTAAAACTTTTTTAGACGTTTTTTCAATTTAAGTAAATTATGTATTAATGTTTTCGGCTACAAACACGTATTTTGTTAATTTATTCTTTAAGACATAAAAGTTACTCTAGGACAGAGTCTTGATATAGAAGTCGTCCTTAACATTGACTTGTTTGTCTTCAGACACCACCTGGAGTTAAATTATGCAATAGAAGTAGGTAAACGGAATTTCAAGAATTTATACAAATCTGTTGTTTCTAATAAATTAATTTTAACTTTACATTATATTGTTACACTTAATGCAGGGGCTGTTGTGCATGGAAAACTTTTGCAAAATAGTTTACTATTAAATTTCGTTCTCGCTGTTGCATAAACAGGAACTTGTTTATGTAAATCAGTACAAAATTGCAAAATGTGAGCGTGTTAAACTAATGATTATTGCTTAAAAAACTAATAAATATATCACAGACCTAAAACTAGTGATAATTAGCGATTCCTGCAAAGCAGTAAATATAAACAGTGTTCACGTCAAAGTTAAAAATAAATTCAAGCGTTTTGTATTTTGCTTAAAACATTCTGAATAATCAATATTTGTTATTGAAGAACAGTGTTGAATTAGTTATAATGCAGGTATAAAATACAAAAAGTGTTCGATAATTTAGGGCCATGTAAAAGTAGATTTGAGATACTTGCAAAATTTCCAATGTAGCAAACAAGAGACACATTTCTCATTTGTATTATAAAACTTGCTTGTATTTTCTTATACATATGATTCCTGCCATGGAATGATTTTGACGTGAAATAAAAAAATACAATATTCACGTATAAAGATTCGTGATACGGAGAGCACGTAAAGCTGTCGGTCCCGGTTGTTCTTTCAACATTTTTGATAATTGTAAACCATGTAGTAGAATTTCTCTTCTTTATTGGACAGGTTAGGTTACCCCGGAGGCATGGAGGGCTCTTAGAACCTACTCCATTGTAGCTAAATAATGTTTGTTTTATAACGGTGGTATGAAATATATGTTGCTATTTTTAAGTTATATTATTGTAAAGGAATAGATGTTGAAGGTGTCTTAGTATTAGCATTTTATGCTAATCTAAATCAAAAATAGCTAACTCCTGTTTACTAATGCTACTACAAGAGCACGTTATTTATTACTGATATTTGGACAGTTGAAAAACCATTCTTCTTTGTCGTCAATTCTTGGATTGGTTATCGCAGACTTCCATTGTTGGTAGTTTTTCTCTAGTCGTTTCAATACCGTATAATTTTGGCACCTCGTTACTTTAAGTAGCAGTTGAATGTATTCCATTGTCGGTATTCCTCTTTGCTTTTTTTCCTTCTATTCTTCCTTTTAGTATAGTTCTGAATAATTCTTCGTGTTTTATGATGTATCCCTATACTCTGTGTCGTCTTTTCTGTATTTGTATCCATAGGTTTCTTTCTTCTTGCATCCCTTTGTAGCTTCCTTATATTGGCTATTGTCTGAGTTTGTTACTGTTGTCTTGTTTTTATATAGGTTATATATTCTTCTTCTCCCTTTGTATTTTGTCCCAATAGCTTTTAGTATCTGGAATATTTTGTGCTAGTCTACATTGACGAGAGCTTTTTCTGGATCTGCGAACACAATATATAAGTTTGTTTGTCTTTCCTGATTTTTTCCACAAATAACTGCAGCGCTGATATAGCTTCTCTTGTTCCTGTTCCTTTTTTGGTTCTGAATAATCCCTCATGTCTTATGATGTATCCCTATACTCTATCTCGAGTTTTCTGTATTTGTATCCATAGGTTTCTTTCTTCTTGCATCCTTCGTAGCTTCCTTATATTGGCTGTTGCTTGAGTTTGTTACTGTTGCCTGGTTTTTATACAGGCTTTATATTCTTCTTCTCCCTTAGTACTTTGTTCCAATAGCTTCTAGTATCTGAAATATTTTGTACCAGTCTACATTGGGGAGAGCTTTTTCTGGATCTGTGAAGACAATATAAGTTTGGCCGTATAAGTAAGTCCGAATTGGCCATTTTCAGATTTTTTTATACTTCTTGTTCAATTCTTCTGTCTCGATGTATTGGTCGGTGATTTCTACATTCCCATGAACAACCTCTTATGAGTGCTTATGAATATCATTATATTTTTTGGTGAAATCTGTTGGTAATTCCCCCGTTTCAAAAATATATGCAATTACTTCAAAGATATTCTATAGGGTATTTTCGCCTAAGCACTTTATAATTTTGGCTGATACTACATTGTAAGTCTTCCCTTTCCTTCAGGTCTTATCTTTGTCAAATTCTTATCTTATTACGTCGTTTTTCTGTATTTCATCAGCGTTTTCTACATCTTCAGTTGCAGAATCCCCATCATTATCTCTTTATATAACCTTCCGATGTATCTTCTTGATCTGTTACTTATGTCTTTGTGTTCTATTAATATGTTTCCATTATCATGTTTCACCGTGTGATTATTTGCCTTATATATTTTATGTTTTTATATACTTTCCTTAATCGGCTACCTTCAAGATCCTTACAATTTCTTTACCCTTTCCTAGTATGAAATAATCTTTAGCGTTCCTAACTTTTCTATTTATTTTATTCCTTAGCATTCTGTATTTCTGTTGGTCTTTTTCTTTGTATTAGTTGTTATATTTCCCTCTTTCTTATCTCATTTCTATAATTTCCTTCGTAATGAAATGTTTTTCTGTTCTGCCCTATTCTCTTCCTATGGCTATACCCGTAGCTTGTACCGTATGTTCCTTCACTTTGTTCCATGTTCCAATGTGCTTTCGTTAGTCTCTACTTAGATTTTGCTTTTTGGTGGTCTTGATCCACTTTTTCTTCAAACCTTTTCCTTGATTTTCGGTTTTCAAGTTGTCTGTTTTCCAGTTAGCTATTTTACTTGCAATTTTTGAAAAAAACATGAATATAGTTAAAATATATTTTACTACCCTTCTATTCCGGTAGCATTGCTATGCCACATAATAAGAAAAAATTAAAATTTCCACTAATTTTTTCTAATAAAAAAATTAAATTATAGTTATAAATAAAAGAAACAGTATTATTTATATTAATTTTGCCACCAAAAGTATTGACTACGAATAATTGGAACGCATAATTTAAATCCACGGTTATGGCGGGGAAAATGACGTACGTACGCCGAGCCAATTAAAGCAGATTTGCGAACAGAGCAACTGTGGATTGAACTAGTCCGAAAACCCGATGTTATAGTCAGCATCTTTTAGAAATAATTATAACAGAAGCTTGCATATTTACGGGACATTACAAGAGAAACTGAGAAGCCTTAAAAATATTATAGCCAAAAAATATTAAGCATGATAGCAATACAAAAGCAAATAGTCACGCAAGTAGTTTAATATTTGAGGTTACGCGCTGAATGCTGGGACGCGGTGTGACACCGACTTCTCGCAATGGTCGTATGTGTACTTCTGTTCAGTTATCTAAATTTAATGTGTTTAATATTTCTTTTGCTATAACTACAATAAAAATACGGTAATTCTTTGTCTTAACTTCCATGACAGGAAAAAAATAGTGGAAAGGCTTATTTATTGGCACCAAATTTTATGAGTTAATTTAAAAATATAATTTAAATTAGTTTTGAATTAAAATGTCTTACGGGTTTTCTTATGGAACAGTGCATATGTTACGTGTTCAGCATGTTATATCTTTTTTGCCATGAAGCACAGTTTTTACGATAACAGTTTTCCTGTAAGAATTTGGGCCATGCAGTCATAATTAATTAATATATAATATATAACAACCCGGCGTGTTCTATGGTGTCTTTCCAATTGCACAACTTTCAGGAATTTTGTCATTTTGTGGTTCATAAAAATTTCGCTGTGCTAGCAAAGCGTAACGTTATATATCAAGCATTGGCTTGCTTCTGAGTGTAGCTTTTCCGGGTTGGTACGATGTATATCTGCTCAAATAGATTAAATAATACGAATTTACATAAATAATTCAAGCTGTTTCCTTTATTTCGTGTGCTTTCTCTATAACCGATTAAAACTGTATTAATGGGCTTTTGTAACATCAAGGTAATTAGCAGCTGGGCCCAAAACGCCAACATTACTGTCAAATTAAGCGCTGACACAGCGATAAATCGACCAAGTCATCAACCCATGCACGAGTAGAAATTTTCGTGCTCCCTTGCGTTTTTCTATCTGGATCATTTACTTATCAGATTCTGTTGCTGCTTTCATGCTCAGTTTCACTTTTTAAATCAATGTTTTATATGGATATATAGTTAAGTTGAATCAAAATGTGATATTGTGTCCAGCAGGAAATTCCAACACGTTCGGTTTTTACTCAACTGCTGTGTCGATTTGTATGGTTAAAATACCAATTTAACCCAAGCAAGGCAATTACACTATTTTTTAGTTAACTGTTTATTTCTGTTATACTCGAGTAATGATGTCTGAATGGAAATTTTAATTGCAGTCATTTAAGTAAGTGGAACGGTACATTTACGCTTTTTCCCACGTCGTATTACGTAAAAGATTGTTGTTTAATCTGACAATCTAATTGCTGATAAATAAGGAATTTATTTTTGTTTATGAAAATGTTACTTAACGTTAATAACACACAAATATCACGAAGAGGCTGAAACAGCTTATTTAAAAATGTTGTTGAATAACGCCAGCTTTTACATGCCACAAGAAGAAGATGATTAGACATCTTTAAGGCTTGTAGATACAGAAAATTTATTAATGATGCTTCATTAGTGCTTCTAATTTGTCAATTAAAATATCATGGGTTGTTTTTATGAAGATGCAACAGTGCAACGATCAGTCGTTAGTTATTAAGATATAACGTCGACATTATTAATAAACTGCCAATGGTGATGAAGTTGAAGGTGAATATGTCGTAACAGTAGATTGAGTGCCTTCAAATCAAAGAAAGTATATTTCCAAAGTAGGAACTATTTAAAATTTTGAGTTTGGGCTGTTGTTATGTATTAGAATTAAAGGGTTAATGGAGTTTTGAGAAACAGAATAAATAATTAACAAGATTTTGCACTAGATAACTATAATTTAAGTCATAATTAGGATTTCTTGGATGGAGCAAAGGTATATTAATTATGCTAATTAAACCTGCTTGAGTCTAAGTATTATACAAATTAAACGAAATTGCTTTGGTACAGTTTGTTCGTGATTGGAATATTAAAATTGCAACTTACTTTAGTAGTAATTAAAAGGCAACGCTAAGAAGCGGCAGGACAACAAGAAGAAGAAGAGGAAGAAGAAGAAAGAGAAGAAGAAGAAGAAGAGGAAGACGCAGAAGAAGAAGAAGAAGAAGACAGTATATAATTTAAATTTTACATAATTAAATAGCAATTTAGTGTAAATTTAATTACTCCAAGTGTGGTAATGTTTGTAATACGAAGGCTGGGTATTAAATCTGAATAAAGTATGAAGCAAAAGCTTTAATGAAATTTTGTTTGCAATTTTTTCTGTTTATGATTTAACAGATCTGCAATTTATAAATACTTATGATAACTATATATGAATCTCACCTACACAATTTTTATTAGGTGTTTAAGCAGTGTGCAATTATAATTAATGTGTTGCCTAATGACATAACATATTTGGAAATGAAGCAATACCGCGAGAGGCACAAAAAAGTTGCCAGGAGAGTAAAATCAGCGGTTTTGTAATGCAAGTAACCTATAGTGAAACTTTTACTAAGAAATTATTATTGTTTCGTATATTCAAGTTGCATGGTATAAAATATACTTGAGAGTTTTTAAGAATAATATTTCGATTGACTATAGACTTTAGTTATATTAAAAATTCTGTATTTGCATGCTGTTAATGCAAGTAATTTGGTTTCGCAATATAAAGGAAACTAGCCGAACTCTTGGGCTACGTATCACGCTTCGAATGGGCATTTCTTAAGAATACCTTTTTTGGAAATACAATATATGTATTTAACATATCAATTCGTGTGGAGATGAATCTATTGTTTTGTAATTTTCACTGTTTTATATTATATTGTATTATATATAATAATGTATACAATATTGTGTGTAATGTAAAAAAATAATTATTCTGAATACAGTAGGAAAAGCACTTTTATAACGAATTTAAGGGGGTTGATAATACATTTTAAAGAGTAGAATATTCATGATGGTGATTTCTGATATATTATATAATTATATTATACGCTTTTTAAGGGGTTGAAATACTATATAAACATAACTTTACCACAATTTTCTTAAATAAGGTGTTAATAATCACTGGTAAAGTCAACAGATATACTTTTTACTCTTTCGCTTGATATAATTCTAGTGGCCTCCAATAATTTACTAATATTTGCTATTTTCTATTGAATTTTTATGGGCTGACTGATTTATTGGTGGATAGGTACGTACAACACACAGTAATAAAACTTAAATAACTTTGCATGAGCTTATCTGATGCGCTGTCTCAATTGAAAACTTGTTTAAAAAACTATCGTAAATAAATGTTCTACTGAATCGAAATGACTTCTTCTTTGTTGTATAAATAAAATCACCGTTGACTATTTGCTTTTATTATAATTTATGGCAAAATAAATAATGTGTGTTGAGATATGAGACATGAGATACTTTGTCCAACTGCCAACTAATTGTCTAAAGTTTTATAATTCCGGAGTAGCTTTTAAGGACTGAAATATGTAAATACGATTTTAAGAAAAAATTGTACAAAAAATCTTTGTTGTCAACTATATTACGGAAAGGTCATGTGCTTGTCCAAATGGTTAATATATTGATTTTCTAAATTGAATTAGTGCTGATGATACTGTTGATGAATAACAAGGAAAATACATTTTATTAGCTGTACATTGATTTGTTTTCAATTTGCTAAAAATATATAAATAAATTAGCGTTTCACAGGAGCGCAAGTTGAAAATATCGTAAAACGTTTATTAAATAATTTTCATTTTATTTATTTATTGCGCAAGTTAAGCTGTTTGTCGCTTGTAAAAACTTATTGCTTGTTAATTTAAAAAAATGTTTGTCAAATGTCTAAATTACCATAAAGATAGAAGATATATTGCAAATACTTTGCGGTTTTCCAAATGCAAACTCACTAACCTTAACCACATTTTTATTTTAAACTTTACGTAAGTTAGTACTTAATGGTAATAGAATAAATAATAATAAGTTACAGTCAACAAGTCTCTATATAAGTCTAAATATAGTATAGTATCTAAAAAACAATATACATGTAATTACATATTTCGTGTTGTATATTTAGTAACCAGATTGTGTTAGAAGAAAAATAATAACGAATAGTACTAACCAAAAAAGCGGCAAGATAATAGAGCTTCATAGTAATCACAGCACACACGCTGCACTGACACAGTTGAGCTTTCACTGTTGGTTACCGCGCGTCCACTGACCGGTTGCGAATCCGGAGTCCGGGCGCTCCGGGCCGGCATTGGCGAGCAGCGTGGGTGTGCCGATAGCACGAGTCAGAGGTCGCGTGGAGGCAAGGTTGAGCTTATTACGTCTATTACATATTTCTCATGTTGTTATTTTGAAATTTTAACATCTGGCTAGCTCATGGGAGCTCCTATTTCGTCATTTTTAAGTAGCAGTTCCTGCACCGCATGTCTTTTATTAGAGCATTAAACAGCAGTTCTAAAATATTAAAATTATTGATGCGGCGGTGCTAAAATGTCTGAATGAATTTAAAATTTGATGAAAATTTAACATTAAACACACTTTTTTCAAATATTTATCAACCGTTTATTTATCTACCACTATAATAAAATTTATTATTATTATTATTTACGTTTAACTAATTTTTGTGTATGATTGTCCAGTTCTTGATCTTGCTAACCAATTTGATTAGTTTTCCTTGCACCTTCAACGTAGATACAGCAGAATCAGTCTTGAACAGATACCATGAATTTTTTTGTGGGTTTTCCTTTAGTTATGATGTTTGGTATCATTTTACAGCTTCTATATTGGGTTTAAGGCTAGTGACTGCGCCGGCCAATCTACCCTATAGATTTTATAAGCTATCATTCACGATTTAGCTAGTTTTATGTTATGACAACTTGTATTCATTTTTTGGAAAAGAACCTTTGTTTTACCAACCACGTCTTTCCACCACGAAATATCTTATTTTGTAGTGTTTACAGGTATTTTGTGGTGTTCAACATTCCCGAGATGACATGTTTGCGACCAGCTCTTAGAGCAGGCAAAGCTGTATGAAGAAAGAAAAAGAAAAATATGTTTGTAGCAATGTCCTCATTGTGTGTGGAAGATCTGTGTTAATTTTTATCAACATTGAAGTTGTTTTTAATAATTAATTTATAATTTAATGTAAATTTAATTGTCAATTTCCCTACGCCTTATTAGGAATTTGCCTTGTAAGGTATCAATATTTTTGAAATTTTGTAAGGAATATTTTAGTGTTTTCTTTTATAGTGTAAGAGTAGTAATAGGAAAGTTATTGTATTTTATAAATATTTGTAATTAATTTGGTCAATTTAAACCTTCATTTTGATTGGTCAAGACCCTTGGGGTTCACAAAAAAAATTTGAAAGTTGTTACTCGTTGCTAAATAACGATAAAAAGCACGTTGAGTTTTTGTCAGAAAAAACAATTCAGTTGCAAGAAATCCTCCGAGCAGAGTCCACGCTTATTTTGCAGCTCCGTAAATGTTATAATTTGTGTAAAGAATCTGTTTGTCTAAGTTTCAATAAAAGTTTCAACGTTTATCTACGTGTTAAAAAGCCTTTTCTTCCGTTTACCTACCCGAAATTGTGAAAATCTGCGAAAGATTTCAATTTTCGCGAACAGCCCGGGGTAGGGTGGATCGATCGTCGTTTGTTCCATCAAAAGCGTGGGTCGTGTGTGAATTGTTTAGAAAAGTTGACATAAACTTCAATGTCAGTTGGTAAAACTTCATAACGTACAAGAAATAATAAAAATTTAATTATACATCCATAAAGAAATAAAAAGGAAGTTGTACGTAATATTGTAATGCAAGAATAAATAAATTTAATTATAACAAGAAACCTACAAGAAGAAATTTAACCGAAAAGTAATTGAGGTTAGAATGTTAAACTTCCTAATACAAATCTAACTGGTGTATTAATATGGGAGACTGCTATCAAGATATCAATCTACTTACGGTTTCCTGTATTTTGGATGCCACTAACAACAATTAATTTCACTTATTTGAAACAACAAAGAAGCTTGGACAACCTGTTGCTGTGAGACGTGCGAAAGTTTATCACGTGCTACATCAGGATACCCGGAATTTAATTCTCCGGACAGAAGTGCGTTTCTTCAACGTTTAACTCAACGAATATGAGGTAAAATTTTTCAATAAAAGAAAAAGAGTAATAAAATTATAATTGTTGTTTTATTATATTGATTTTGAATGATAAACTGGAATTGTATTAGCTGTTAAAAGGGAAAGTACGGATAATTTGATATTAATTTTGGTAACTAACATTTTACTTTTATAACCATCTTACTTTTTTGTGGCTTTCGGTAGCGATCTAAAAAATCACTAACTGTAACGGAAAAACGAGAAACTATTTTTTTGCCAAACAAATCTGAATAAACTCTCGAAAAACATTAACGGGAATTTAGAAAAAAATCATTTTCATATTTTCAATTACAATTTCCCTGAAGCACCCTACCTAATTAAGAGTCAAAGTACACCAATATAGGTAAACCCTCGCCGCAGATTACGCACACGCAAAGTAGCTTTAGTGGCGACAGAACCTATTCTAAACTTGAACTCCGCGCTTGTAATATCGGCATAGTCCGCGAAATTGTAGCAGTAGCCTGTGAGTTTAACCAGTGCATTTTACCTATAGCCAGCGTACTTAGACCTAGACCTGTTGATCTTTCAACTAACTTCGACATGTTTTGTCTGACTTCTATGTTGACGACTTTAGCTGAGTTTGTCAATCTGTATTACAGGTAGACATAACATTAAACTTAAAATTTGTTTAAAACAAGTTACAACGAATCGCATAGCTAAAGGAAAGCTCACATACACATCACTATATTTAATTCTGTATATCCTGCATTGGTATTTATAGATGTTCAGTTATGTCATCGCATTTAGTTTGCTGAATTACCCAGTCGTTCTCTTTTAGTTGTGGAAATATGGTAGAGTTGGTAAGTTATTTATGGTTTACTGGAATTGTGGGTGAAAGTAATGAAATTGGTTTATCCAAGTTGTAGTGCCATAAATAATATTTTGCATATTGTCCGAAAAGGTAGCTAAAATAACTACTTTAATACCAATTATAGCAAATAGAAGTTACTAAATTACTACATGGTTTTTTTACACTGGGGCATCTTATACCTTGGCTTAACTTAATTTAACTTAAATTATGTATACATAAGCAACAGATATCGCTGGGGCCCGGTATCGAACCCACGTCCAAACGATCTGTATTTCTCTGTGGCCTTGGCTGAAATCAGCAGAACCAGTAGTCTACCCAAGCTAGTGGAGTTAGTTATTTTCCCAAAACTGTAAATACATTATCGAAAATATAATGGAAGTACATATTTAACGTTACAAAAGGCTACATTAAAAATTATTGCTCTGACTGTGTAGGTTTTTCCGTTTACTAAAAAAAGAAATAAGTTTAACAGCTGCATCTGTGATTTACTATCAAGGCTTTTCCTCTTTCTAGTGCACGTATGAATGAATCACTACTTTCTAAACTCTATCTTTAAAAAATATACGTTTACGCAGCATTTAGCGCCAGGTAATTTCAATGCTACGCCAAGACAGAAACTTAAATACATTTTTCTGCTTTGGTATTGTTTGGTAGGTTTACAGATATAAAAAGAATCCTAATGGTGATCTGTTTCTCAAGATTGATTGCCCATTATTGCAATTTATTATTTCTATGTAACATTCCATGACTACCGAAATGTACGTGCTAATTTGTTTATTGAAATTAGCATATTATCTATAAACAGGGGATTTCCGACCGGATTATTATTTTATTTAAACAAACTACTTAGAACGTTTAGTACGTTTATTTTATATATTTTAAATAAATTATTTTGGATTATTTTAGCAATGAGTAACTCGACATTCTTTCAAATCGTGATTCAGAATACCATTAGACATATTTACGCGCAAAGTGACGACAATTGGTTATTCTTCTAGAAAGACATAAACTTGAGAGATTACGAGTATTTCTATACATACTCGGTTTAAGTCATAATAAACTAATAAATATGTTTTTATCGTTACCAGTAAATTAAATTTGAATTTCTTAAGTTGAACAGGATCTTGAGCTACACAATTAATTTGGAAGCAATTAAAACAGATCCGTTTGTATTCAGCTAAAATCGTGATTACAAGAAATTAAAGCAATAATGATTTATCGTTGATATTCACACCTTAACAATCGTTTAGAATTAATAGTTGAGATTTTTCTTTCACTGCGTGCAACATTCCGACTGCCACCGCCGGGCAGGTTTCGAAATTACATATTCCTAGTAGTAGACTGCTCGAGTTATAGTAATATTACATATTACTCTGTAACAAATGTTTTAAATCGACTTAAAACATGAAAAATGAAAAAAATTAAGAGATATTAAAAAAACGCATTGTATGTTGACAATGAAATTAACGGAATGTTATTTTCTTTGTTTAATTTTTCCGGCAATGTAAATTGCTAGTTACTGGGTTTGCATAAAACATTTTTATCCAACTATATTATGCAAATAAAGTATAAACATTTTCTAAACAAAATAACCTTAAAAATTAATTAACAGATATCCATTATTGTTTACAATGTCATATTTAGAGGTAGTGGCAGTGACATTGTAAACGACTGACATTGTATATAATTCTATTGCAATACCAGAAATATGTGTAGCAAGCGAAAGAAAAAAAAAAAATTAGAGTAGTTCGTACATTAATGTTGGTATTACTGCCACCAGTTGAAATTTGATAGTTGTCACCGTTGAGCGTCCGCTATAACGTCTTGGTTTCTGTATAATTCGTGTTTATTATTGTCTTTTTTTATGTCGTGATTCCTAAAATTCCTTTTATATATTATCGTTTTGTTTAAATTATCCCCCTGCCTGGGGATAAACCAGTTATTATTAAATACTGCTTTCAAAATGTCGAGAAGAATTCAAGAATGGTTTGTACTCTTGTACTCAGCATAACATTTTCCTGCGCTACACAGTGTCATTGGTAGCCAAGATAAGATAGCAACTTAATAAAAATTCAGAAGTTAGCTTAAGAATTGTGTTAGACGATTAATTTTGAAAATAAGATTTGCATCTGTTCTAATATCAACTAGCTGTAATTCCACTGTAATTCTGGAACAACAACAGAGTGTTGTCAAAGACTTCTTAGTCGTTTGAATGATGGTATTCTCGACAAAATTTCTTTACTGATGAAGCCCGGTTTCACTTTTAAGATTACGTTCAATGGTAATTCATGAGTTTTTAACACTGAATTTCAGGACATACTTTAATGTTCTCATAACGTATGTGTTTGGAATGCAATTTCAGGAAGAGAACTCGTTGTATGTTTTTTCTTACAATGTAAAAACCTTTTCGACTATAATGGATTCATTTATTGAAAATACGATATTAACAATAAAAGAATATACCCATACCTTAGTAGAATAATTGAGGCCGATTATGCATAGCAATTTAAATTTATTACAAAAAGTATTGTTGAGTAACTGCACCGACGCGCGTATCTCAAATGAAGCAATTCGAAATATTTGATTATCCATGCATCCCCGAAATGCGAATAATTCATTCGAATGATAAAAACTTTTTGAATACGTTCGTAGCGACTCGCGCATCTCGAATGAAACAGTTCGAAATATTTGATTATCCACGCTTCTCCGATATGCGAATAATTCATTCGAATGATAAACACTTCTTGAATACGTTCGTAGCGACGTCCGCATTTCGAATGAAACAATTCGAAATATTCGATTGTGCATGCATCTCTGTGATGCGAATAATTCATTCGAATAATAAACCTTCTCGGATTACTTTCGTTTCATTGTTCGGCTGGCAATAGAAATATCGTTCGTGTTGGTATATAATTTGCGTAGTATTCGAATGAATTTGTAGTTCGAGAAGATACTAAAAGATAAAGTACAAAGT
>JABXWE010018061.1:0-13038 GCA_014611495.1 Limonius californicus | reverse complement strand
CTAACATGTTGTTTATTGTATAATATATTTGGTTTGCCTTATCAATTCTATTTTCTATTTCTTTGTTTATCTTTCCATCTTCTGTTATAATTGTCCCTAAATATTTGTAACTGTCTACTTCTGCTAAATTTTTATTGTTTATACTTACGTTTCCCATTGGTGTACCTTTACTTATCTTCATTATTTTACTTTTATTTATATTAATTTAAGTTAAATCTATCTAGTTCTTCTTTCCACACATGTACAGCTTCCTCTCGGTTTTTGTTATTAATATTATGTCATCTGCGTATAACAGTTGTTGAGTATAGACCGGTTGTAATTGTCTATTCCCCACTTTCGTTTCAGCTATCTGTTGGTTACACCTTTCCATTACCTCATTCATAGCTAGGATAAACAGTAAAGGGCTCAGGCAATCTCCTTGTTGCACTCCTCCATTTATGTGGAAACTATTCAATGTTACTCCGTTTGTTCTTACATAGCTCTTTAGGTTATTATATAGGGTCTTAATTGCTCTGATTAGCTTTGGGCTTACCCCAATTTTTTCATAATTGTTTCCTTGAGGTGTTATCGAAAGCAGCTGGTATGTCAATAAACGCCACACTTAGTTGTTTGCCTTTTTCTAAAATTTTTTTGATTATTGTTCTAATTGCGAAAATATGGTCTTGCCTTCTCCTGCCAAGTCTGAAAACCGCTTGTTCTTCTTTTAATACCCCTCTGATTTCTTCTCTTAATTTCTTTTCAAGTAGTTTAGTATACCGGGTGGCCACGAGCCTAGGGCCATGCTTATATCTCTTTCAATTATGAACTGATTTAGACGAAATTTGGTACAAGGATATTAGACTTAATTTCGGATGGACATGCAGATATAGTCAAAATGGCCGACTTCCGGTTTCACCGAGAGTGCGTTTACCCTTGATTTTTTAATTGCATCGCCCAGTATATTTTATATTTTTCGGAATCTACAACTCAAATTACATGAAACAGCGTTGCCAAATCTACATTTTTCTCAAGGAATTTTTCTTTTTTTCAAATTTATTTTTTACCGTAGAAGGCCGTGATTTGGGAAAAATTTGTTCCAGTTGATTCTAGTAACTCATATTAATAGTGCTTTCATCAATTAAATCAATAACAAATGCCCCATGAAAGCATAAAATTTGCCAAACGTGTTTTTTAAGAAAATATCATTTTTTTAAATGGCACCTGCTAAGGGCCATAATGCCATTAAATAGCAAATTTAATTACCAATCTAACAATATCCATCATGCACCACTTCATCTTTGTCTAAAACTGAAAAATATTTATTATTTGTAAAGTGCCTACTTTCATGTAATAAGTAACGTGCACTTATTGAAAAACATAGGAAGCCAAGAAAATAAATTTTCTGATGTCATCTCTCGTAAACTATTCGGATTTGCAAGTTGCATAAACTAATTTAAAAAGTACCTATGTATTTAAAATTTTATTTAGAAACAATATTTTGAGTAGAACATCATTTAAAAAATGAATAAAAAGTTACAACAATTAATTATTTAAATTATTAATGTCCAATAATATGTTCAAATTGTTGTCCATTTTCCCTAACACATAATCTAGCCCTATCTGTTGTGCACCTCATAACGTTTCTTAGCTCGTTTTCAGGAATTTCTTGAAATGCACGTTGTACTCTGGCCCTTAAGTCGTCTAAAGTAGTACAAATCTACAGGAGTCAGATCAGGTGATCTCGCTGGCCACCTAAATTTGTTCCAATCCATCTCTGTCCATAAGTGTCATCCAGGTATTGCCGAACAGTGACCGCATTATGAGGTCCTGCCCCATCCTGCTGAAAGAACATGTTTTCACTGATGTTCGGGGGTAAATTATTTACATCATTTTCGATTTCATTTTCCAAAAATTCAATATATCTTGGGCCTGTTAACGATCCGTCGAAGAAAATAGGACCAATAATTCTTGTCCCTATAATTCCTACCCAGACGTTGAATCCAAATCTTTCTTGGAAATTACCTTTTCTCAACAATCTATGATTTTCTTGAGCCCACTGCCTTGTATTGTTTCTGTTGAACATACCATTGTTCGTAAATCTAGACCCATCTGAAAACAGTATCTTTGAAACAAAATCATTATTTAAGTCTTGATTATGTAATAACCAATGACAATATTCTAGTCTTCTTTCTGAGTCGTTTTCATATAAATGCTGATGTAAATTATATTTATAGGAGCGATATTTATGTTTTCTACTCGTTTTCTAATTCTCGCAGTGAGGCTAATGGAGAAAATTGAACATAGGCCAATACGTTAATTTCTGCCTCTTCCGTGACGATAAACTCGTTATGGTTTTGATTAGCTGGTTCTTTTCTTAGTATTATTTCCAATTTTCTAAAATAAGTTCTTAGTGGATGCCGCCTTAAAGGAAAACGAGCAGCGTACAGCACACTTGCATTAATAGCGTTTTTATGACATTCCCCGTATATTAATATCATATCGATTTGTTCGTTTCGAGAATAACGATTCTGGTTATTATGTTCCATTTGGGAAGAAACTGTTAAATGCACTATCAAAATGAGATGACAGTTAAAACTTTAATTTATTTTAGTGTTGTCATGACAATAGACACCTTTTATTTACCGTGGCTACTATTATTTTATCAAACTAAACGGAGTATTATATATTTTACAATTTAGTAAATAAATATTTTTCAGTTTTAGACAAAGATGAAGTGGTGCATGATGGATATCGTTAGATTGGTAATTAAATTTGCTATTTAATGGCATTATGGCCCTTAGTAGGTGCCATTTAAAAAAATGATATTTTCTTAAAAAAACACGTTTGGCAAATTTTATGCTTTCATGGGGCATTTGTTATTGATTTAATTGATGAAAGCACTATTAATATGAGTTACTAGAATCAACTGGAACAAATTTTTCCCAAATCACGGCCTTCTATAGTAAAAAATAAATTTGAAAAAAACAAAAATTTCTTGAGAAAAGTGTAAATTTGGCAACGCTGTTTTACGTAATTTGAGTTGTAGATTCTGAAAAACATAAAATATGCTGGGCGATGCATTTAAAAAATCAAAGGTAAACGCACTCCCGGTGAAACCGGAAGTCGGCCATTTTGACTATATCTGCATGTCCATCCGAAATTAGGTCTAATATCCTTGTACCAAATTTCGTCTATATCGGTTCATAATTGAAAGAGATATAAGCATGGACCTGGGCTCGTGGCCACCCGGTATAGTTTTAGTATTACTAGTTTTTGCAGTCATTAGTGCTTCCTTTTTTATAAAGTGGCATTATAATATTTTCCCATTCTTTTGGAATTTCTTGTTCATCCCACGTCATTTGCATAATTTTTGTTAAGCATGTTGTTAGTTGTTCTCCTAGTTTTATTAATTCAGAGGTAACATTATCTTCTCCGGCTGATTTCCCGTTCTTTAGGGACGTTTGCTATTTCTTCTGTTGGTATTTTTTTTTTTTTTGAGGGTGTAAAACCTTCATAGGCGCCCCGCATTCTGAGGGGGAGTGTGGGATTCCTCCTAATCAATAAGAGACGTACTCACTAAAACCCCTCCTCAATTGTACCAGACTAGCTCTTTGCCCAACATGGTATGGGCGTGTGCAATTTCGTCATGTCGGGTGGCATATTCTGTTGGTATTACTGCTGTTCTTTCTTCTTCCTCATTTTTTTCCAATCCTTCTATTTCTTAATACTTCATAATACTTCCTCCATGTTTCCGCAATTTCTTCTGTCTTGGTAATAAGTCTATTGCTTTTGTCTGTGATATTTCTTATTTGGGGTGTGCTCTTCCTTTTGATTCTTTTGACTGTTGTCCAAAATTGTTTTTGATTTTCCGTGTACTGTCTTTCTATCTCCACTCTGAATTCTTCCCAAGTTTTCCTTCTTGATTCCCCTTAATATATCTCTTGCTTCATTTCTTGCGTTTGTGTAAAATACTTTAACTTGGTCTTTTTTAGTTGTTATATATTTTTTCCATGCTTATTTCTTCCTTCTCACTACTTCCTTACTTCTTTGTTCCACCACTTTGTTCTTTTGAAACGAATATCTATTTTGCTTATACCACATATTTCTGTCGCGGTTTTGATTATAATATTCTTTAAGGTTTTCCATTTTTCATTTACATTTTCCTGTTCTCCTGTTTCTTGTAATAATCTCTGTTATCATTTTTTTATATACCTTTTTTTGTTTGCTTCGTTATTTAGTTTCTTGATATGTATTTTTTTGTCTTCTTTATTGTTTCCCTTTCTGGTTTCTTAAATTTGCATTTACCCGTCAGTATCTACAGATTGAGGCTAGTTTGAATTTACCGCCATAAGAAATTATTGTCATGTTGGTAGCAAATACAGTAATCGTGTCAGCTGTTTATTTCTCATCAGTGGCGTCTGAAATAGGGATATATATTAATTGTTAATAACGATTTTAATCAATAGTTTTATCTTTTTAATTATAACAATTAATACACAATAAACATAGAATTTCGTCTTAACCTTCCAGTAGTCGCACGGGTTCTCACAGATCTGACCATTCTTATTTCAGCTATAACTCTGTAATTTTTTGATCTTACGCTTGGTCGTTTTCGGTACCTTTCGATCGAGTACTCTCTTATGCTCATACGAAAGCGCATTAGTTTAGGTGTATTCTTTTGATAATTATCACTTGTGAGCCAAGTGAGGTGTCCTTGTAAGTGAAAACATATTGATGGTGATGGTGATGGTTGAGCTGATTTAAATCATTTGATTCATTTTTTTACACTAAATGAACCTTATTTTCATTATTTCAATAATGACATATGGCATTTTTAAAGTAAAATTTAAAAAAACAGAACATATTAAGATAACCTCAAGAAATGCACATTTTGCTTTGATATTATTTTGTGAATTTTCAAATAAAGTTAGAAGTCTAAATTTTGTGACGAATGTGTTTTATTAAACAAATATATTCAGTAATGAGCAATATATCTCAATTAGTATGAGTGCAAAAAATCAGAATACCAAGGGGTCTGAGAGACCTACTGCGACTACTGATGTCCAGATAAAAGGTGCGACTACTGGAAGGTTAACAATAAGTGAAAATATTCCAAATTAATTTAACAATATTTTACAACAATTGTTCAAAATGCCCAGCAGAAATCATAAATACGGCGACCATGAAATATCTATTTATAAAAAGCTCCACCCCTATATTGATATAGCCACAACCAACATGTGAAATACACTAAAATTTGTAGCGGTAAATTCAAACTGTTCTCAATCATTTACAATCACACTGTAGTTCTGCTCATCTATAACCCCATATGTCTTTTACTTTTGATCTGGTGTTTCTGCTGAAAACTATGTAGTCTATTATGCTTTTTGCATTTCTGGCGCCTACATATGTATATTTATGAATGTTTTTGTGTGAAAATAGCCTGATTTCTATTGTTAGATGATTCTCCCTACAGAACTTTATCAATTAATTCCCATTGCTGTTTAGGGCATCTTCTCCTTTATTTTTCTCCATGATTCCATGACCTTCGTCTTTATTTCCTATTCTTGCTCGCCCATTATAAATAGGTGTTGCAATTTGTCTCTGCTAGTTTCTGCGATTTCTTGTATTTTTTCATAAAATTCAGTTTTTACATGCTCTGGTGCGTCTATTGATGGTGCACAGATTTGTATGGTATCTATTGATTCTTGTAGGTTTAAACTTAATTTTATTATTCTCGAGTTTATTGCTTCGTATCACGTTATAGCTTTTTCTATTTCTGCACTGGTTATTATGCCCACTCCTTCCTTTGCTCTGTCTGTCTTTTCTATTCCTGAATATCTTAATTAGTTCTTGTCTAATATTTTTACACCTGTACCTGTACCTTTTTTTTTTACTTCGCCTATATCTAAAATATGTATGTTTAGTTTTTCCATTTCTTCTACACAAGAATTTCATGTTACAAAATCTTTTTAAACTGAAGTTAAATTTGATTACTATTTTACAGTCAACCCACTATTATATTAATTTTATTGATGTAAATATTACAATGTTTGGGCTATATGCTTGCGATGTACATAGATTTCTTGATTAATTTAAAATATGGTCAGTAACCTTACTAGGTTACAAAATGCTCCATCAAATTTGAAGAATGCTTAACTTACCAAAAGTTTATTTTTAAATTAAGAGGTTTGGTACTAACAATTGCCTCAACCATCACCTCCAGTACTTACAACCGACATAATCATTTGTTAATAAATCCGTTTTTGTTTTAAAAATGTAATAATTTAAAGAATCTTTTAGCTGTTAACAATGTGACATATCTGACAAGGCATTGTAAAATTATACAACTATAGTTATAGTTGTTATAGTTATAGTTGTATTTGTATTTTTAAGCAGGTCTTCCTAAGCCCATTACAATTCTCTATGATATTATTTAATATTTCTATAATGTTGCTTTTTGTGTTTTATGTAGATTCTAAAAATTTACATAAAGTAGTTTTACAAAAAATTTTTCTAAGTTTGTAACCTGAGCTGGAGGTCCACACTGGTAAAATAGTGATGCTAATTTAATAGTATTTTCATAGCAGAATTCAAATCTAATATTTAATTTACAAGAAATAAGTTTATTTTCCTTTTATTAAAAATACTGTAGGTAAAACTGGATTACATTAAGAATAATTGAGGTATTTGTTCTGATAATGACAGCTTTATTGCTATTTCTTTGTCAATGTTGAACAAATTTTCATTTTGAAATACTGTCAAAGTTTGGTTTGATCAAATTGAACTTCATGCAGCTCTAACTAGAATTTTCTATTTTACTTAGGTACGAATTACTGCCCAAAATAAACTTTTTGCAACCGTTGCCACATTTCCATACTCATACAGAGTTCTAATACCACACATAAAAGAAATCCTCCAACTGGACACAACGGAGCATCACGAAAAATTCAAGGGTTGTCTCTTCATCCTTCTAGGCTCAAAAAATGCGCCGATCGCTACACGACATGATTGGAATTTGATTAAGGAACTTTGGCCACTCATAGTTAAATCCAAACCTTCTGAGAAGCCTTCTATTGTTAACCTTATGAATGCTGTAGCTGATGCTGTACGTCGGTTTCCAACTATTTCCATAAAGTCTGAAATGCCTGATAAGTGTCTAACTGCTGCATATGAATTTGCCAAGAATAAACCAATAGTTTCTTTGGACAACTTCAAGAATGTTATAGATGCCAGTCCAAAAATGCTGGATGCCGAAAACGAACGCAAAACTGTGGCTTACAATGAAGCAGTTAATTCATTACTCAGTGCTTGTCTTCATGATAATTTGTAAGTAGCTATTATTTGTTTTCAGATAAACACACATGTATGTAAATATTGTAGGCACTGGCGTTATTACTTGATGGCAGTGACTTTTATGAAAGACATGGTACATGCAGATGTAAAATATAATGCAAACGTCGTCAGATTCTTCCTGAAAGCCTTAATAAATGACTCGCTTGAAATCCGAAAAATCGCCCTACGGGTGTTCCTTTTTATCTTATTGCAAAACAAACCAAAGTTTAAAAAAATTGTTGTCGACCCATACAGTTTTAGTAACTGCAAGAGCAAGGTAGTTAGCCCAGGAATTCGATCTGACAATCAGTGGTTGCTGTACAACAGTAAAACTGCACCCAATACTGCTCAAGAATGGGACAATCCAAGATACTTGCACAGACGTGATTTTGGTTATTATGCTTGGCCTAAAACATTAGAGCTGTATGCTCCATCCCATGAACAACCTCAATTGGCTGGCAGATTGGGACATCTTAGTGAGCAAGAGAAGGAGATCATTGATTTTTTTAACGATAGAAATATTGAAATCCTTATCAAGTTCTTATCAATGGAAGAAAAGAAGGGAAAGGACCAATTTAGCGGATTCCGATATTTAGTATTTAAGGTAAAGCTCCAATTTTGTTTAAATTCAAATTAGTACATACATTACCTACTGGGTTGTGGTTTTGAAGCTGTATTTGTAAGTTATATTGAAGAAACGTTGGTACTTCCTATGTATGTATGGAATTATTGCATATCTAGGTTATTGAAGCGGGATATTTCCAAATTAAATTGTTCATAATGCAATTGTATGTATATAAGTTTGTCCAGAGGTGCATTTATGCGAAGAGGGAGAAGGGATGAACTTGATCTCGGGCTCAAGTAAATCTTTTCCTGAATCTCCGTGTAAAATATTTTTTAATTTAATACTTTTACAAAGATAACATCAATATAATGTTCAAGTAACTACCAATAATAATTGGTGATGAGGCTCTACACCCTATGAAGGAGTTGGGTCTGCAAGGCGGAAGGTCAGAGCTCCCGTATCCTTGCTCTCACACTCAGTTGTTGCGTGCCAAATTCATGACACGCGATGATGTGGTGAAGACAACCGCATTATTCCCCCTTGCTCATTTGAGCGCAGGGACCCAATTATTTTAAAACGACTGGATAGGCCGCCCCTGGGCATCAAATCGAGGTTAAACTTGGTCTGATCATGCAACTAGGTTTTTTCACCTTCTTTATTCAAATATAATTGCTACCTGGTGTTCAAAATATATCAGTTATCCAATTTTATTATCTAATATTAATTTTTTGTAGTGACATCATCAAAATTTTTTAAATAGCTAATTTTAATGGTTTTACATTGTTTGATAAAGAATTTTATTTGTCTATAAAGATTAATTAAGTCACATAATGAAGTTTCTGAAAAGCATGTGGTAGGCTTTCGAAATACAACAGTTTTGAATAAAGCAAATCTTTTCAGTTCAACTCTATTTGTTGAGCATTGAGCTAGAACGTAAACAAACGCTTGACAGGTGCGTTGATTTACCGGATGTGTATTTACGTAATATTCTTTGCGTTTCTAAATTAACGTTCAGAATTCTTTTTTAGAAGAATTAGTGGTTGGTGGAACCATTTTTTTAAGTAAAGGTGTTTTATGGACTTGGAGACATCTGCATTACAAATATTGACGTAAAAGCAATCCGCTGTTAAGTAGTCCAATGCGTTGTTGACAAATAGGTGCATCATGTTAAATCCCAGTAGTTAAACTTCATCGCGGCGCCTTTGATGTTTGTGGGACAAAGCTAACCGCGCGCAGCACCCAGGCGTAGTAACAATACGCGCCAAAAAATTTAAATTTATATTGTATGTCATTGTTAAAGCTTAACATGTATAAGAAATAATGGCGGCATGCATTTCCTGGACACTGCTTGTAAGACATCATGCCGTAAATTAGGTATAAATTGTTTAATACACATTTACGTAGTATTTATCAGTATAAATGGATCATTTAGATTGACAATTCTTGATACTACCAGCAATTAAAAACTGAAAAACTAATCAGTATAAACACATTTTTAAAGAATTATGAATATGGTGTTATAATAAACTAAGCTGTTTTTATGCATTGTTGCGTTGTGACTATCCCTTAGGTACTTACTTTGGCACCCGTTTTCTATACTTCTTCCTGTCTTTTTACTATGGTGTCGCCTATTTTGAAAAATATGTTGTGTGTCCAAAAAACCACAGTTTCCGATAAGTTACATGACAAAAAAATTATTATACGAAGGTGTAACACACAAAGAAAGACAAAAATTAGAAAAATAATATGTATAATAATAGATAGCAAGTGTAAGCATGTAAATAATCCATAAAAAGATAAAATACAAAAAAAAAGTATTACTACCTATAACAGAAGAAAAAAACGAGTAATGTTTTCCATCCAAATAATAATATTCAAAAAGACAAATTTGTTTAAAAAAATTTACAGGTGCTTCAAATTAATTATTTTCTTATTGGTTTGCCGCTTTTATTATATTTTTGATCTTTAAAATCTCTGTTACAAAATTTAATGTATAATAAATTCGTAGTCTTACAAACAAACAGTAGATAATTCACTGGAAAATCGGAACAAGATTTATTAAAGGGAATTTTCCCAAGATTTTCTTTTATTGTACTTCCGACGTTTTGTATTATGGATTATGCTGGAAATAATACGCAAAATGTTTTGTCCATATTAAATATATACTGATAGAAGGTATCTCATGGCATTTTCAGGTTTCCAAATGTACTTTTCTCAAAGTTTTCATAGGCTCTGAAATAGCACAAAAATGTTTCATTTTTTAATATTGAAATATTCTCCTGAGAAAAATCCTCACAGCGGAGACATGCGTGCATTTAAGCATTTTCTCATCGAATAACCTGCTACCCACGCTAATGCATTTTTTTCAGGTAGCTCTATATTAATATAGTCTTCAGTAATTGTCTTGATTCCTTCATTAGACACCGTTGGTGTACTATCTGCAAATCACATGTTTTTACAGCGTGTTTACAAACATAACCTCTATGAATGTCGATAATGTAGCTAACCTTTTCACATTCACAGACTGCGCGTGGGTGCTGCGCCGCGTTCTACTTTATCACTTTTGCAGTGAGGAGTTTAACTACTGATTCACTCTATATTGGGGTTAAATCCTGCAATCCATTAATTAGTCACACACAAATAAATATTGCAACACAAACAAACTGTTTTAGCAACAAATTGTACAATGTCGTTCAGTAAAATCTCAGGATTTTCTTGTAACGTCGAATTATACAATTTTACTATTAATTGTTTTTCATTTAAACTAGTAGGACGCCCCCAACGAATACACGTTTCTGGAATAACTTGCTCCATTTTAGGAAAATAAGCACCAGGCACTATAAAAACGCTCCCAAAAACCGATAAGCACTGCTCAAAAAGCACACAAACTTAACCAGGTAATTATGAGTGCAAAGTAAAGGTTCTGAGGGTCAATTACTCCTTAAGCAATGAGGCATTAGCATTATCTAGCGTAGACCAATCACAGCGCGTGCTCGGGTGAGTCAAGCACGTGCGTTTGTTGACGTTCTAGTTCAATGCTCAACAAATAGAGTTTAGTAACTGTAACATTTCTACTGGTTTTTACAATGTTGTCTGTAAATTATATAAAATAAACCTCATTGAATGAATAATTTTCATGGATGTAGTAGGTACGTTGCTATGTTTGTAGTAATACCAGCCAACAGATTACTTCTAAAGTAGACTAGTATGATATAATGCAGAGTTTTGTACAAAATTTTGTACTAAACTCTTATCAAAATAATCACATGACTGGATATTGTTAATTGTTGTTTACATAACGCAAATCTTGTTAATTTGTTGACATCTTATATTGTATCGTTTTCTGAGTTTTTGGCTACGTTTTTTGATGTTTATAAGGTATATTATGTGTGGGACAGAGTTAGCTTCAACGTTGGGGCGTATACACACAGTAAATATTTACCTCTCCTTTTTCTGTGACCACTAAAAATTAGCTCTTTTGCACATGGACACGACGCCGATTCTAACCAAATTCTGTAGATTTTAGACCATGAATCTACAATTCTGCAAATAGATTGCTGTATGACACTTCATAGAATTTTGTAAAAACACTTTGTTCAAAATTTTGTGTCGTATCACACTAATCTTAAACCTGCTAGGATGCAATACATCTACTGTAAGAAGGGCATGTTAGGAATGATACATTTGATAACATTTATGCGAAAAAACTCATAGTTTAAAAATAATCTACGGGCAAGTGTAAATATTATCAAAAAATACAATTGAAGAAAGTATGCAGTTATTTTCCTAACAAATACAGATATAACAAATATAATTAAAAAAATATTGAAGCTTAAATAATGCAAATAACATAAATCACGAGAAGTTTGACTCCCAATCTTAATTGAACATAATATATCCTCATATGCAAAAATCCAATGGCTTAAGGTCTGGAGAGGAAGATGGCCATTCTTTGGCAATTTTTTTTGTATAAATCGACACTGATCTGATCACGTTTTGCATTAAATTTCTGTAAAATGTATGACAGCTTGCAAGCGGTCTGAATATTAACTCTCAAATTGACCTATGATCTACTTCAAAATAGTATTATAATGAAAAATTATGCTGCTCTAATATTTTATATGCAAATATTAGAAATCACGGACACTTGCAATGAGCCACGGTGGGAATAAATAGAAATTAGTCAAATATACTACAGCGCAAAAGTTATGAAACTGTGAGATTCAATTGTTAGTTTTGAATGGAAAACTACATCACTATATGTTTTTAAATATTCCCGTTCATTTTAACGTGGTGCTAAGTGGCGTCATGCTATCAATTATGTGCAGGGCTGATGAGAGACAAATCAAGCGTGTTTGAAACCTATTAAATATTTAGACAGATGACTTAGTTTACTGTCATAATTGTTATGGTAACACCTGCAAGTTGTACAAAATTAAACGAAACTGGACTCAGAAATGTATTTTGTATGCCCCTTTTAAACTTTTATATAATTTTCACTAGCATATAATTGTGGCCAAAAACATATTTAATTGTAGGCAGCTTTTCAGTGAAATAGCACAGTCTACACTTATACATTTTGTGCAACTCATTAGAGACGCCATCATGATAATTATTATAATAAAATTTAAAAAAATTTGTTTAAAAGCAATTTGTTTGTGTAGGTGGATAATTTGATCATGCTTCTAAACTCTATTTGTTGAGCATTGAGCTAGAACGTCAACAAACGCACGTGTTTAACTCGCCCGAGCATGCGCTGTGATTGGTCTACGGTATATAATGCTAATGCCTCATTACTTAAGGAGTAATTGACGCTCAAAACCTTTACTTTGCACTCGTAATTACCGGGTTAAGTTTGAGTGCTTTTTGAGGCAGTGCTTTCGGTTATCGGAGCGTATGTATAATGTCTGGTGCTTATTTTCCTAAAATGGAGCAAGTTGTTCCAGAAACGTGTAATCGTAGGTGGCGTCCTACTACTTTAAATGAAAAACAATTAATAGTAAAATTGTATAATTCGACGTTAGAAGAAAATCCTGAGATTTTACTGACTGACATTGTACAATTTTTTGCTAACAGTGGGTGTTAGTGTTGCAGTAGTAAAAAGAATTTAAAGGATTTTCGGGATACTAAAACTGTCTTCTCCAAAATCTCCTGGAGTT
>JABXWE010018060.1:0-20611 GCA_014611495.1 Limonius californicus | reverse complement strand
AAATGTGTTCAAATAGATTACATCCTCCTTCAAACACTCGCACGATTTATCATGGAGGCATGAATCTTCTGTAGCATATTTTCGTTTACTGACGCCACAGCAGCGTGAATACGAGCTGAGAAATCTTCAGGATTTACAACAGGTTCGAGTTAAACGTTTTGTTCGGAGATGGTCTCGAGAAAAGAAATCCAACAGATTCAGATCCGTTGATCTAACATGCCATGGGTCCACATCTTTCAATCTATTTCTCACTTGTATTGCATAATGTAACGGTGCACCATCATGTTGGAACCAACAATTTAATCTAACTGCTAATGCAACGTCATCGACCAGTGGCAATGGCAAATGTTCATTTAAAAAATACAAGGCTGAATTAAGTCGGTTGAGTAGAATGTGTGGACCAATTTCATTATTATGTAATTGCCGGGCCCAAATGTTTATTGACTATCGTCTTGATCTTCAGCGTATTACGTAAGGGTTTTCATCCCTCCATTCTTGCAGTTTATGTGTATTTATCTTACCAGTCCCAGTAAATGTGGATTCATCACCCAGCAGAACCTTTTCAATGAAATATGGATCATAGTTTACGCTATGCAACAACCATCTACAAAAATTGACGCAAAGCTCCTTATCCACGGCATGCAAAACTTGAACTATTTGAGATCTAAATAGATGCAGACCATTTCTCCTCAATAATGTGTTAATTGTTTCTTTTTGGAAATGCGTTTTGGACGATACAATTCGAAAGTTGGTGCTTGGTTCCGTCTCAACAAATTCAGAAACTTGCTCTTCTTAGAGTAAGTTGACCTCCTGCCTGATTATTTCGAGGATTTAAATTATCTGTTTCCAGTAATCTTTGTTCGATACGTCTTACAGTTTTTGCATCAGTGTTGTTGGCGCGCGCCTTTCACGAATTTGAGCACGACGGCGTGGCGCTCCAATCTATAGCGCGATTAAAATCTCGTTGGCGAGAGGCGCGCTGGTTTTTTTATTGTTTTTTTTTAGTAGTTGACATGTACCGTTTTTTCCTACGTGAAGAGAAGTTTTTGTCTGTCGTTTCGTACCAATTTGTCGGATATGTCGTATAATTTAATGCCTTATTTGTGTCGGTGCCGCTTACATACAGTCCACTAGAAATCTGCACAACTATTGTGTATTCAAAGGCAAAAATAGATTTGTTACTATACGAAAAGAAACGGCTTCATTCTGCGGCAGGTGAACGCCACAACAAGTGTTCCGACGATTTGGAAACCTTATCGCATATGTTCTAGCCGCACCAGTGGCATTGTCATTACAGGCACCTAATACTTTCAACACATCCACATAATCTCGATTACAATAGTATCGTTCCATTTTAAACACAAAAAGCAGAAGGAAATGAAAATAATGATACTTATCAATATAACACAACGATTTATACAGTTTTTACTTCGCCATAGCCACTTAATTTATATGCTGTACACAACTAATTCGAGCTACCGTGCGATAAAAATTATTATTTACTTTTTTATCAATAATTTAATAACGAAGCACAATCAGAAAAATTTACGCTTAATTTTCGATTTGTTTTAAACCCCTGAACAAAACTACGGGAGTCAATTTTAAGAGTAGGTAAGTACACTCATAAGCCAACATGTCTACCATATTATATAATTTATTGCAGGTAAGTACGTATAACGCTTATCGTGATCGGCACTACACTAAGGAATAGCTTTATTCAATGGATACAATTAAATTTTGCTAATTAACCTGATCGTTGATGCAATATTTAGGACTACTAATCCTAGTGTAAAAAGTTCGAAAAGCAAATCGTAACAATCGTGTCATTCTGAATATTTTCTCAAATCTAAATTGGTAATATCAGGCAAGCACGATTGCTTTTAATATTTAATTTAATAGAACTCAATCAGTATTCATTTTGGGAGAAACAAGTATTATTTAACGCTTTAACATAATAAAATATTTATATTAGCAGCTATCTAGTGATTGTTCGCTTTCTTTACTTTTATGTAGATAGGAATACGGATTTCCCGTGAACTTTCAGATATAGACACAACAGGATGAGGCAGCAACTGTAGCAGCAGCAGCAACCTGTAAAGTTGCCATGGAAACGATTTCCTGCGGCCAACAACAACGAAACCTTACGTCATCTTCAAAGTTTATACTTGTATATATTTAATTTTCGGTACTTCTTTTGTTTTCTGTTTTTACGGGAGAGCGAACGGTTGCTTGCGTTTTTGCCCTCTTCGTGTAATAGAAACAACCGCGTTATTTATATCTACAAAGAAATTCTGTATTTTTGCTGAAACATGGAGCGCTTTCAGCGATTCGAAGAAGATAATATTCCCTCTTACAGATAATTGCTAAGAACCACCGGCATTCCGCTCAAGGCTTACGCTAACTCGTTCGTATAAACGTCGAGAAATAATCTTCACCATAGAAATTCAGTTACTGTATAGGCGATTTTCATATAAAAACCTAAAAGTTAATACAATTGCATTGCAATTACATGATCATTATTCTTATTTATTTCCCGCAAATATATTTTTATTTGTAATTTTATAATAAGATAATTCCCGTATTTATAATGCATGACACAGAGTTTTATCGTTCTTACATCCATAATAATTGATAGATACAACACAACCTCAAAAAATACATGATAATCGTAGTAGTCCGCTGCAGAGTAAGAGGAACCAATATATTACTGGATCAAAAACGTTTAAATGATTTTTATACTAAATTAACTAATTTCTTTCTTATCTAACTAAGTGAGGAAATAAGATTTTAGTGTACTACTGACATATCATACAAGAGTAAGGGCGTAAAGTTCTTTATCAATTAAAGTAAAATGAAAAGCCTGAATGCCTTACTTAATGAACTGGGATTGTTAAATATTGATCTTGTATTTCGGCAAAAGAAAATGAAAAACTGAAAATAGAATTATTTACTATTATCAAACCAATAAAAACCATGCGACACAACAAAAAAACAGAGAAAGAAAAGAAATCTTTGTTAATTGTTCGGGGTGAGTACAAAAGTTAATCTAAACCAATAATATTTTGTGGAGTACAAATTTGCAGCATTCCACTTTCTTTTAACCTGCCTAATTATTTTATTTCCCCTTTTCTAGTTTAAATTCATAATTGATATTTGTATATAAAACATTACCAATCATCTCATTTGGAATTAAATCCACATTTCTCGACCACGGACAAATTTCTGTTTGATTTTGTTCAGTCCAACTTTGAAACACATCATGAACAGGTGGATTATCCTAAAAACTCAGGCTTGGAGTAATTTTAAAACAAATGAATGAGAATTTTCTTATAAGCTGTTGAAATACTCATCAACATCTCCTTATTAAATAGCAGATAGTGAAACTTTATTTTGAATCTAACTATGTATAAATGAAGCCATATGGAAACACAGAAAACGGACTGGAGCAACAAAAAGAAACACAATTTTACCACGAAAAATATTGCATATTTATTATACACTCATCGGCACAAAATTCGATCCATGTGTTATTTGATTTTTATATTTTATTTTTATTTTGTTTTAATTATTAATTTTACTGTAGTGCAAAAGGTGTATAATACAAATGTAACGCAATTAAACCAAAAATGTTCAATTGCTTGAAGTAATACAAAAAATAAGGCAATAATTCTGATTCGAGGATAACACAGTAATTGCCAATTTTACACGAATATGATCTTAAAGTAAAAAAAAAACAAAATGTTAGTAACGTGTATTGCCTCCTCGTGCTCGAATTACACTTTGGATTTGTCTTGGCATCCCCTCAATAAAGTGTCGAATGGCATCGTGGTCAGTTGCATACCATTCTTGGACCACTGCTGCACTTAGCTCTTGCAAGTTGTCACGAGCGGGAATTCGGGCTTGAACTCGCTTTCCCACCATGTCCCAAACATGTTCGATTAGGTTAAGATCGGGACTCTTGGCAGGCCACATCATTCAGTGAATTCCGACTTTATGTAAATATCCATCCACGATTCGAGCAGCGTGAGGGCGAGCATTGTCATGTAGTAGCATAAAATTTTCACCAATAAATGGGGCGAGAGGCACAACATATGATTCTAAGATGTCTCCAATGTATCTGTCTGCAGTCATAGCTTCTGCATTTACCACAACCAATTCGGTGCGGGCTTCCATGCTAATCCCACCCCACACCATGAATGAACCACCACCAAAACTAATTCTAGGCACAATATTGCATTGGGCAAACCTCTCACCAGTTCGCCGCCAAACTCTTTGACGGTCATCTGGAGAACACAATATGACCCCATTCCTCAACACCCCAGTTTTGGTGATCATGGACAATGTTCAACGCCTGCACTCGATGTTCCTTGGTCAATTGTGGGCCACTTGCGGGTCTTCTTGCACTCAAGCTGTGTCCCTGTAATCTTCTTCTCACGGTTCTTTCACTAACTACTACACCACGTACACCTCTTAACCCATGCCGTGTACTAACTGCAGGACTCTCAAGGTGAGAAAGTGGTCGTCCTGAACAGTTGTACGCCTTTTTCTGCTTAACCCACGACGTCTAGTTTCACGATATCGTTCTACAGCTCTTTAAACAGTACATCTTTTTTCTATTTCGGTTTTATGAAGCCGTTCTAAGCGCACTGTTTTAGCTTAAAAACAGTACGTTAAGGAGGCCTGTTTTTAGTTTGTTTTTTTACGATGTTGGTAGTTCGATTTGAATTTGAAAGTTTGAAATGTCAGTTTCAGCCACCTGTCAGTGCTGCCATAAGTGTTTATAAAAACTCCCTAGTAATCGATTTGACGTAAAATTTTCTACATAAATTTATTTAAAATACTCTTAAACTTCCTCAATAGAAAAAATAGTATAAAGAACACGTTTCATAAGACCACTTGTCGCACTCGTCCGTTGAAAAACTCGACGCTTCGCGTCTCGTTTTTCAAACTTGGACTCGTGGGTTAAGAAAAGGCCTTATGAAACTAGTTCTTTAATATACTAGTACAACCTTACAACCGAGCTACATAGTACTGCGATTGCCCATCTTGAATTGAAGCAATACCTTTGGCAATATCGGTTGGATTCAAAATCATATTTGCGTTCTTCTTCTTCTTCTCGTTTCCTCCTTATGCCCCTTCGGAGCGTCGGAGGTGTTACTTCTTAATCTTCATTTATCCATTTCTTCCAGTTCTTCCGGTCTGCGGCCATCTTCTTCATTTGCTGTAGCGTCTTACTTCTCTCTCTCCCTATCTCCTCTATCTGTCCCAACCACGTTTTCCTCGGCCTTCCCTTTCTTCTTTTCCCTTCTCTTTTCGCCTCCATAACTCGTTTTACCAGCCTGGTCTGCTGCATTCTGATTATGTGTCCGTACCAGTTTAGTTTCCTCTTGATTTTTACCTCTATCGATTCCCGCTTTAGTTCTCCTCTAATGTAGTCACTTCTTAGGCGGTCCATTTTTGTCTTTCCCGCAGTTCTTCTTAGTTGTTTCATTTCTGCTGCATTAATTGTGCTCTCATGCTTTTTGTTTGTTACCCATGCTTCGCTGCCGTATAGTATCGTTGGTATGGTGATTGAGTTGTAAACTTGAAGCTTAGTCTTTTGGCCTATTTCTCCCTTACCGAATATTGTCTTGTTTAGGCTGTAGTATATTTTTGTCGCCTTCCTTGCCCTGTTCGCTATTTCTAGGTCTATTTTCCCATCGTTTGTGAACATTACTCCTAGATACTCGCAAGTTGACACCATCTTTATTTGTTCTTCTTTACACTTAATCGAGTCTCTATTTCTTATATTTTCCTCCTGTTTGTCTATCTTCATACATTTACATTTGTTGATGTTAATTTTCATGTTCATTTTTTCTATCTCTTCTACCCAACTGTTTAGTAGGGACTGCATTTTATTCTGTGTATCCGCCATTAATATTATATCATCAGCGTATAGCAGTCCTTCCATTTTCACTGGAAGCATATTTGTGTATCCTATCGTTACCTGGAGGTGTTTAGTCCTTTTCTTGGTATTTTTCATTATTTTGTCCATTATTAATATGAATAGCGTCGGGCTAAGACTATCTCCTTGCTTAATTCCCTTGTTTATGTAGAACTCTTTTGATCTTTTTCCACCCATTCGTAGTTTTCCTTTCACCCTGTTGTATGTACTTTTGGTTACTTCTATAATTTTTGGGTTATTTCAAGTTCTTCCATAACTTTCCATATGGTATCTCGGTTGATTGAGCCGCTTTGAGGTCTATGAGCATAATATATAGTTCTTTTCCCCTGTTCGTTTCTTTTCTCTATTAGATTTCTCAGTATAAATATATTATCCATAGTTTGTCTCTCTCGTCTAAAAGCTGATTGCTCCTCTTCCAGTTTTCCCTCTATTTCCTTCTTTAGTCTGCCTTCTACAATTCTTGTATATAGTTTTAATGCAACTGGGGACAGGCAAATATCTCTATAATTCTCGCATTCGAATTCATCCCTTTTTTTATGAATTGGTACCATTAAATTTTCTTCCCAATCTTTCGGTATTAAATTTGTTCTCCATGCTTCCTTCATTATTTCCAACAACCATTTTTTCCCTTCTTTGCCTAACCATTTTACCATCTCTGGATCTATATTGTCTGCACCACCAGCTTTCTCTGTCCGAATTTTCCTTAGTCCCTCTTCTATTTCATCTATGCTTATTTCTTCTGTCTGGTTATTATTGTCCTCCATCACGTTTTGATTACCCATTGTCCCTATTGCTCGTTCTTCTTCATCGTTATCGTATTTATTTTTGTAATATTCCCTCCACGTCTCTAGAATTTCCTCTAAGTTTGTCCTTATACTGTTATTCTTATCTCTTATGCCCTTTATCTCTTTTCTTTTCCCGCCCCTTAAAGCTCTTATTTTATTTCAGAAACTCCTATTATTTACTTTGTAGCTTTGTTCCATTTCATCGCCAAAGTCTTTCCAGCTCTTCCTTTTTGCTTCCCTTATCACTTCTTTCACGTTTTTCCTATATTTGTAATATTCTGTTCTATCGTGTTCTGACTTTGTGCTATTATATTGTTTCCATGCTTTTTTCTCTCTTTTCACTTCTTCCTGTATTTCTGTATTCCACCAGCTCGTTCTCTTGCAATGTCTATTAACCTTTAGCCTTCCGCAAATATGTTCTGCTACTCGTAATACTATATTTTTGAATTTATTCCATCAATCTTCTAAATTCAATCCACTTTTTTCCCTCTCCAATATCTCAAATTCGCTGTCTGTTTCTTCTTGGTATCTCTTCTTCCGATCTGCATCCTTTAGTCTTTTTATTGCTATTCTGCTATATTTCTTTTCCTCCATGTGTTCCATTTTCCTCCATTTCAGTTCTGCAGTTACTAGTCTATGATGTGTCCCTATTTCCGCTCTATTCTCCGTCATAGTTGCCTTTAATTCTTGTGTATAGACGATGTAGTCAATGATACTTTTCCCTTCTCTTCCTTCTGCTATAAATGTGTATTTTTCTGGTATGGGTTATTGAAGAAGGAGTTTCCTATGATTAAGTCATTTATTTGGCAGAATCTGATCATCTTCTCTCCATTTCTATTCTTTATTTCTTCTCCAAATTTACCCATGCACCCAATTCCTTTATTTTCGTCATTTCCTATTTTCGCATTCCAGTCTCCCATCAATATGACTTTCTCGCTTCTTTCCTTAATGTCGTCTAGGGTATTTTGTAGCTCCGTATAAAATTCCTCCATTTCCTCCTCCTTAGTTCCTTCTACTGGTGCGTATATTTGTATTACGTACCATGTTTCTTCCATTTCCAAATTTATGTACATTATTCTAGATGATACTGGCTTAAATTCTGTTATCCTTGCCTCTACCTCTTCCGTTACCATTATTCCGACTCCTTCTTTAGCTCGTTGGCCTATTTCAACTCCGGAATAGTATATACTGTATTTTCCTATTTTAAGTTTTCCGTTTCCCACTTTCTTTATCTCACTTATTCCTATCAGCTGTATTTTGTATTCTTCCATTTCTTGTGCTAGTTCATATTCTTTGCTTCTTAATGATGTTATATTCCATGTTCCGATTTTCATGTTTATATTTTTCTCTTCTTTCTCATTTTCTTTAGCCTCGTTTTTATTTCTCTCTACAATTCCATTTTCACAGCGGTCGTATATTTTGTTGACAGTCCCGATCTTTTCAATTATTAGTTTTTTGGAAGTCGTCCCGTGAACGTTAATGTTCTTATTTGCTTTCTTGCTTCCTCGTCTTCCCTATCATTGGGTGATCTTTCACTAGTCGTTCTTGTTTTCATACCTTTGTCACTATGTTCCTTTTTCCCATTATTGCTTTTCTCTTTCAGCATTCCTTTTGCCCTTTCCCAGTTTGTCTCTTCTATTGTTTCCATCCTCTCTAATTGCTCCAGGGTGTAAATTTCGTTATCGCCTTGTAGTTTGTTATATCGCATTATTGCATTGTATCCCCTGCTTCTTGCGTCTTTCATATGTTTTATTAGTTTTTTTCTTTCTTCAAGGATTTGTTTTGGATAGTCTTCGTTTATCCAAATATTCTTTCCTAAAAATTTTTTGCGGCCTTCATTATTTCCTGCGTCTTATTCCATGTTGCTAATTCTATCAGTATTGGTCTATTCCTCTTGCTTTCCTCTTCCTTCCTTCCTAGTCTTACTATTTCCTGTATTTCTTTTTCCATGTCTATTGTGACTTCCATATCCCTGAATATTACTCTCACTTTTTCTTTTAGTTCTAGCTCTGGTTCATTGGATTTATATCTTCCACTCCTTGTATTATGATTTTTTTCTTTCGTATCTCCTTTTCCAGTATTTCGATTCGTGTATTTTGTGAATCTAATACTATCTTGAGTTTTCCATATTTCATCTTTAATTCCTCATTTTGTGTCATTTGTTCCATTTCGTTATTTATTTTATCTAGTTTTTTGTTCATATCTTCAGTTTTTGTGTCTAGATCATTTAATTTATTTAACTTTTCATTGATCTCTGCTAGTATCTTCTCCATTTTCTTCTCATCTGCAATCTCTAAACCACCAATTTCTTTTATGCTATATTTGCTTCCTATAATAATTTCCTTGATATGGTCCTGCTTACGTACTGCACCGCGCAAAGAGCGCAGGCCCCGGTCGACCCGTCGGAAGACCGTGCTCTTATCAGTTTCGCAATTTGCTGTATTTATTTCCCTGTAAATTTACTTAGGCTCTATTCCTACCTTATTTGCTGCTTAATTTTTGTTTTCTACGTCTCTTACTTGTTACTTTCTACCCACTTTTATGCAATATTTCACTCATACACACGTAAATTTGTACAATTCTGCTGCACTTTATTCACTCAGCTGTCACTTCTCTGCTGCCCCAGGACCGGATATCGGAACGAATACTTAAAAACTTTATTTACCAGACTTATTTTGTGCAAATCACTGTTTATGCCTGTTTAACAAAGTAGAAATTATTTAGTTAATATAAACATATTTTTTTGTGGATGCCAAAATTATTTTGTTATACTGCGTGGCCACGAAAGTATTGCCTACGGAATAACTCGGTTGTTACGAAACCTAAACGTTTGAAATTTTGGTGAGGCATAATAAGCCCCTACAGCTAGAAGTTGACATAAATGACACACAAATACCACTTCCGGTCTAATCGGATGTTATATCAACTTTCTTATTTTAAATGGCAACATAAAGTTTTTATAAGGTTATAATATTAAGGTTTAAATTCTCTATCTAATGATGTATTACAACTTAATATTTGTTTGGACAGTAACTTGAAAATCAGGTTTTTTTAAATTCTTTTAGTTTGCCATGGAACGATAATGGGGGCGAACAATCGAAAAGTAGGCTATGGAATAGTTACAATATTTATAAAGAGTTATTAGTAATGTGCAACAGTATTCCCAGTTATTAGCATTACTACGTGACATAAAAAATAATAATATTAAACACCCTGTAATTTGAAAATGTTAAATAGAAACCATATTGTTTCTTCGCATTTTACGGTAGACGCTTTATTTAACATTACATTCCTGTTGATATACCTATTATACATTTAAAACTTACTTTTATCAATATAATTTAACTAAGTAAGTTAGTTGGCAGTGAAACGATAGCTGATGCGAAAAAACAAAAAACAAAATTCTGGACCGAGCTGTCACTTATAACAAGTTTCCAGTATTTCATTGTTAATTAATAAGTCAGCTGGTAATCGTGTTTTAATATGCCCCAATTTAGAAGAAACGAACAGATTGATATGTTACTTGTTTATGGAGAAAGTAGGAAAAATTCTTATGCTGCACAACGATTGTATTTAGAGCGGTATCCAGAAAGAATTCAATCTTCCAGAAGATACTATCAGTGGATTGAATCAAAATTACGTAAAGAGCCCGAAATTGAAGATAATGAAAAATTTATTGTGAGTGAAGAAACTGAAATTAACGTGTTAGCTCTAGTAGAATACGATAAAAATGTATCTATTAGACAAATAGAATTAGAACTAGGAATTAGCAAAAAATCAGCTAGAAAAATTTTGAAAAAACATGGTTTTAAATCTTTCAAATACCAATTGCATCAACATTTATACGACAATGATGGAGATCGCCGATTAGAATATTGCAACTGGCTCATTGATCAGCATACCTTTGACCACCAATTTCAATCATTCATTTTGTTTACCGATGAGTCCATATTTACCAATAATGGTTTATTTAATCGGAACAACACGAGATACTGGGCCCGGGAAAATAACCACCTTTTTAGACAAGGCGGTTATCAGGAGAGATTTGGTGTCAATGTCTGGGCGGGAATAGTGGGAACTCACATTGTTGGACCAATTCTTTTCCAAGGTCGATTAACCGGAGAACGCTACCTAAATTTTCTTAGAAATGAAATTTCGCACTTAATTGAAAACCTGCCTCCCGAAATTAGGAATCGGATGTATTTTCATCAAGATGGCGCCCCTCCACACAACGCAGGAAATGTTAGGAATTATCTTCAAAATCGATTCGGAGAGAATGTCAATACGACTCATGGTCCAGTCAGGTGGCCACCAAGATCGCACACCCTGTGATTTTTTCTTATGGGGGTTTCTGAAGAACAAAGTTTACGCTAGACAACCTACAACACTTCAGGATTTAGAAAACAGAATAAGGTTAGCTTTTCAACAAATTACGCCTGAAATGTTAAGAAATGTGTCACAAGAAAATATTATCCGCGCTAACAAATGCATACAAACTGAGGGTATGCATTTCGAATATATTATCTGACATTTTGCTGTTTAAATTTTACGTTATGAACGATTTGTAATTTTTTCATATTAAATTGTTGTTTTGTAAAAATAAGTCTAGTATAGTAAATAGTATAGTGTTGAAAATGTATAATGTATCAACAGGAATGTAATGTTAAATAAAGCGTCTACCGTAAAATGCCAAGAAACAATATGGTTTCTATTTAACATTTTCAAATTACAGGGTGTTTAATATTTTGGGTTTTTAATATTATTATTTTTTATGTCACGTAGTAATGCTAATAACTGGGAATACTGTTGCAAATTACTAATAACTCTTTATAAGTATTGTAACTATTCCATAGACTACTTTTCGATTGTTCGCCCCCATTATCGTTCCATGGCAAACTAAGAGAATTTAAAAAAAACCTGATTTTCAAGTTACTGTCCAAACAAATATTAAGTTGTAATACATCATTAGATAGAGAATTTAAACCTTAATATTATAACCTTATAAAAACTTTATGTTGCCATTTAAAATAAGAAAGTTGGTATATCTTGCGGTTAGACCGGAAGTGGTATTTGTGTGTGATTTATGTCAACTTCTAGCTGTAGGGGCTTTTTATGCCTCACCAAAATTTCAAACGTTTAGGTTTCGTAACAACCGAGTTATTCCGTAGGCAATACTTTCGTGGCCACGCGGTATATGTAGGAACGCAAACAAATATTTTAACCCACTGAATCACACATAGACTGAATGCAGTCAAAGTAACCCTTGCTGCATAGGCTCCAGGTGTAGTGGAAATGTTATATAACACACAACTCCATGTACAAATAAGTCATTTCGTTATCTACAGTCCCAACATTTAACTTTGTTTTATCTTTGTTTATTTTTTGCGACAAGTAATTACTTATATGGTTTAAAACAACAAATTTTAAGCTACTAAATTGATAGAATTTTTCTAGTAAAACGTTAATTTATTTTTAGAAATACAAAAATCAGAAAAAAATTCTAGTGAATATATATATATTTCGAATGAGAAGCTATAATAAAATACAATAAAATAAAATAAAACAAAACAAAATACATCATATAATATAGAAGTCAAGTCAAATCAAATATAAAATAACACATAGCTAAGTAAATCGTGTGGTTGGCATAAAGAATTTGTGGTTTAAATGTCCACATCTAGCTCATCTAGCCATTTTATGGCAGTCGGAGATGCCTCGTTCAGATCACGTAAGCCACCGGGGAATCTTCTGGTAGGGCACTCCTCAACAATGTGGTTCATGGTCTGTCTAGGAGCCCCGCAGTCGCACTCTGGCGAGTCGATCATGTTCCACTTAAACATCAGGTCGCGGCACCGACCCTGGCCACATCTAAACCGATTCAGACGACTCCAGGTTTTTCTAGGGAGGTCCATCCCTGGTAGTGGGACTGCAGCTGCTGTTGCCAGATTACGGTTTTTCAGTTCTGGATTTGCATGGAATAATTCGTTCCATCTCTGGGCAATGTTTATTGGTTCCTCTAGGTTTTGGTCCATCCAGATCGGTTGTCTTGATCTAAGGCGAGTAAGGGGAGGGTTGGCCAGGTCTTGTTGAATCGGCAGTTCCTTACGTTGATCAGTAGTCTTATCCCATTCTCGCTTAGCAGCTGTTAGCCTTCGTAGTGCTGGGGGGGCTGTGTTTGACAGAACGGGAAGCCAGCTAGATGGAGTGGATCTCACCATTCCTGAGACAATTCTCATTGTGTCATTCAGCTGTATGTCCACTAATTGTGCATTTCGACTTCGGTACCAAACTGGGGCACAGTACTCTGCTGTTGAGTGTACCATGGCAAGTGAGGCAGTGCGTAGAGTTTTGGCATTTGCGCTCCACGAGGTTCCGGCTAGTTTGTGGATGAGATTGTTTCTAGTTTTGGTTTTTTGTGCCGTTTTGGTTAGATGTTTACGGTAGGTCAGAGATCTGTCTAGAGTGACTCCCAGATAAGTTGGGTTGGGGTTATGTCTTATTCGTTCTTGGCCAAACATCACCTCTAGTTCTACATTTGCCATTCTGTTGTTGAGATGGAATGCACAGACCTCAGATTTTATTGGGTTAGGTTGTAATTGCCATTTCTTATAATATTCATGCAAAATTGTAAGGTCGGAAGTTAAAATATCGCTACCTATTTGCAGATCTTTATGTTGTGTACTAAGGGCTAAGTCATCCGCATAGATGAACTTGCGAGAACTAGTCTTCGGGATATCGTTGGTGTACACGTTAAAGAGCAAGGGTGCCAATACGGAACCCTGGGGAAGACCATTCTTTATTGTGCATTCTCTACTTGTTTGTTGTTCAGATGTACTACAATCCTGCGGTTGCTCAGCATATTCTGTATTAAGAACGAAATTTTGGTACAAGGGATGATTTTTTGGAGTTTGTATATCATTCCCTTCTTCCATACCGTGTCGTAGGCCGACGATAGGTCAATGAAAGCTGTAGCGGTCTTTACTCCCTTCTGGAAACCTGTTTCGATGTGGGTAGTTAAAGCAAGTACTTGGTCGCAGGTACTGCGGCCACTCCTAAATCCTGCTTGTTCCGGGATTAGTGAATTAAATGCTTCTTCTTCTTCTTTGTCGGTACCTCTTTTACCTGGAGGTGTCGAGGTTCTTTCTAATTTGCCTTACACACTGCTTTCCTTTTCTTCCTGTTTTTTTGTTTTAATTAGGGCCTGGTTCCATCTATTCCTCTCTTCTTCTCTTCTTTCATAGTTGCAGTCCACGTTTTCCTTGGTCTACCTCTCGCTCTGCTCGTGTCCACCCACACTGCTTTTGGGAGTCTGTTATTTTGCATCCTGTTTAGGTGACCCATCCATCGCAGCCGGTTTCTTTCGATTTTTAGTTTAAGGGGCTTGATTTCTAACCTTTTTCTGATCTGGTCCCTTTTGCTTAGATTTTCTATTCATCTCAATAGCTTGCAGTCTTTGTTGTTGCTTTGTGGAGAGTACCCAGGATTCACTGCTGTAAGTTACTATAGGAACACACACTGCGTTATACACATCTAATTTTGTTTTCTTTGACACTTCACGTTTGCTCCAAATGCAGTTATTAACCGCCTAGTACAGTTTTGCACCATTTCTTCTTTCATTCATTAATGTCACTGTCAATTTTCGTGTTTTTATTTATGGCTGCACCTAAATATTCAAAGTTTTCCACTTCTAATATCACTCCGTTTAGTGTTATATTAATATTACTTGGGTTTCTCCCAATCACCATTGCTTTGGACTTTTTAGAGTTTATCATCATTCTCATTCTCCGTAACCTTTCATTCCAGATTTGAAGGTTACGTTGGAGTTCTTGAGCTGACCCTGCTAATAGTATATCATTTGTAAAGGCGTGGTGGGAGGTATACACTGGGATTAAGTTTCTATGTTCTACTTGAAATTTGGCAGTTAATTTCACTTTCTTCGTGGCTTCATCCATTGGGATTATAAATAGAACGGAATGCAGGTTCCGCCCCTGTCTGACGCCGATCTTTATTTCGAATTTGCTAGATGTATAGCTCCCAATCCGTACACAATTTCTGGTAACGTTGTAGAAACTTTTTATTCCTTGTATTAATCCCTTGCTAACATTCATAGTTTGTAAAATCTTCCACAGCATTTCTCTGGGCAGCTTGTTAAATGTTTTCTCTAAATCGATAAATATTAGGAATAATTCTTTGTTATGTTTGATCTTTTTCTCTATTATTTGTCTTATATTGAAAATCCAGTATCGCACACTTCTATCTTTTCTGAAACCGCATTGTTCTTTCTCCAATTGGGGTGCGATTTCTTTCCTCAGCCGATGTTCCAGCACTCTCTCGTGAATTAAATGCAAAAACACATATTCTTATAAAATAAAGGTATTGTTAAAAAAGGAAGCTAATTTTTACTTACGTAACTGACTTTTTTTTATCGATAATTTGTTTATAATTGTTGATATTATAAGTTGTTTTGAATACTATTAAGATAATTTGTATGTAGATCTTGCAACTCTAATTAGATTTTTTTATAGCTGGGTAGATTTTTAAGACAATAACTATTTTTTAAAATATGCATTGAAAATGATCAACTATTTTTACATAGAGCTCATCTTCCCTTTAATCTGATATAAGTTATAATGGATTTATTTTTACAAATATCAGTTAGGGGCAAAAAAAGCGTTTCATGGAAGTATGTACAAAATAATTTTTAGATACAAACAAACAAATACAGGGTGCCCCATGACGTGAGGTCACTACTTCGCCTATGTGTAGGAGAGGTGAAAAGAAGTCGAAACCAAAGAGTGGTCATTTTCTCTAAAGCTACTATTAAAGAAGTTATGGCCTGTTTTAGTTAAATACTGAAGCAACCGAAACAATAAATGATATTTGGTGGTATTTGATGCAAACTGTCTAAGTTACTATGGAAATGATATTATTTACTTGTATGTCAAACAGTAAAGTACGTTAAAGTTGATTTCTCTGCTTGCGCTTATTAACAGTGTTGATAATGTTTACTTTTACAACGCGAGAGTACGTCGATATCCATTACATGTACAGTTTTTTTGATGGAAACTCAGTAGCAGCTACTCGAGAATATGGGTTGAGATTTACAAATCGGCGACTACCAGACTGATGAGTTTTCCACGGAGTGCACAACCACCTACATAAACACGGAACTTTCCTGAAACCGTCAACTGAGCGTCCAATACAGCAAGTACTAAACAATAAGGAGAACATACTGCGGAAAATTGATAATAATCCCAGCATCTCTGTTCGTCGGGTATCTGCAGAAGTTAATGTACCACGAATGCGAGTTTGGACAATATTAAAACGTCATAGTTTATATCCATTTCATATTCAGCCTGTTCAAGCCCTCAGATTTCGCTAGTCTTATGGAATTTTGCTGCTGGATCATTCAAAATGATGATGAGGCAACATTTAGAAGGATTGGATTAACGACACTAGCTTACAGCCATTTTGCGCACTAGGTGCCACTATACTTTTCTTATGGACTTTGGCCTGCTAAACTCGAAAATCGCATTAAAACATTTTTTATGGATACATTTTCGAGATGTGAATTTTTAAAATTTTTTTCGTTTGTTTTTGGGGGGAGTTCGACTATTTGGAGCATACCTCGAGTTACAAAAGACCAATCTCCTCACTCGACACATCAAATTAAAAACAATTAAATTACGGATAATTGTTACCTACATTGTTTTCCAGCCGCTTCAGTAGTTTCAATGCAAAGAGCGGTAATATAAGACAAAAATGTGTTTTTGTGGCCCAAATAAACATTGAAAATTCGTTCTATCGACGGGGAAAATTAGAAATCATAAGAAAAAAATAGTACTTTATTTTTTACGTAAAGTTTGGACTTTTACGAAGAGAAAAAGGTATTAATGATGAAAATCTATGGACAAATGCAAAAATTATAAGCAAGAATATAGGAAAGTACCAAAATCACATTTTTATCTACTTATGAATTTTTTCTTTTTTACAGCATATAATGCATTTCTATTCATTTCGTTTTTATTGTAATATTTTATTAAAATATTAGGTTCTTAGAAATAGTTTCGGCTCCTGCTTCGTCTTCTATTTATTTTGAGATCCGTTTCTCTTATGAAGCACCAAATATAATCTCCCATCATTCTCGCATCCCAAAATCATTGGTAGCGCCGCTCGATGGTCTTCATTTGCTGATGGAGCCTTTCACCATGATCGTCACTAACGTCGCCAAGATTCTCCGGGAAAAAATTCAGGTAACAATGTAAAAAATAAATCTTCAAAGACATATTTACGCCTGTTGGAAAAATAAAAAAAAATCAAAGGCATATAACAGAAAATGAAACAGGGTTAAGTAGAGTAATAGTATTTCATACCAATTTTAGCATATTTCTGGAGCAAATCTTCTCGTAGTTCGGGCTTTTGTTGTTTCCAAGGAATTCAGAAACAATTAACTGAAATTAATTCCAGGCTGCGGCCTCATCGGATGACAAGTTTGTTTGATATTTATCATCTTTCAACAGTTTCCTTATTTGTGGACCGTCAAAAACTCCTTCTTTTATTTTTGCAAACGAAAGACTTTTAAATAGGGTTCTCAAATAAGCGCTTGGTCTTCTTTATGCAACGCTTTGACAAAGTTTTTGGACAGTCGAAGTTTAATGTGTAATGATGGAAGAATAATGTTTTCTTGATGCAAGTAATTCTGCTTTCTCTTTTGAAAGCTCCAAATCTCTCCCCCAATCAGTAAGTTCAGCCTGAGTTAGAAGATGGTGCTCTTCACTCGCATCTGATTCGCTTTCAGTATCATCCGATGAATCGGAACTTGTTTTGGGTTTAGATGAATCGGGACACTTGGGAATGGGAAATGTATCTGAATGCGGAGCTGGAAACGTCACAGAAACCCATCGGATATTTTTTCCAATGCCAGTCTGTTTGTTTAGACAAAAATAGCAGTTGGTCGCATGACAATATGGTCTTCTCTAAATCATTGGTACGCCGATGTTCATGTGGCGCCTTATGTTAAAAAAAATGTGTAATCCATGAAATATTTATGTATATAAAATCATCACCAAGTACATAACTTGTCGAGCCAGAAGCCCATCCACTATGACTTGTATGGCTAGAACGTCATACAATACTTGGTGTCCCTGGTTCATGAAGATTTTCTGCTGCTATTCCAAAATATTGAAGATAATTCTCTTCTAGCGAATTGGTAAATTTACGTTGACTTTTCTTGATAACATAATCACCACACACATAGCAGCAATCACGCAAGTTGTTCGCGCACTTAAAAGTTCGTCGTCTTTTACACATTTTATAAAATTTTAATCAAGTAAATTTGATGTTTCGACATACACAATTTACACAATTGTTGGACACCGACGTACACAGCAAAGGATAACGCACTGATATGCAACACAAAATCTTCGAACTTTTCTGTACTGAACTTGTTATATCCTGTAGTACGAGTATCTTGCGCTGAACGTTTCCGTATATATAGCATCCCAGGTAGAGGTTCGCGAAATTCAAGACAAGTCTGTAACTAGATGGCATAACGCGACAAAACTATTTCTAATAACCTAATATTTTAATAAAATATTACAATAAATATAAACGAAATGAAAAAATGGATTATACGCTATGAAAAGGAAAAAATACATAAGTAAAGAAAAATGTGATTTTGTTACTTTCCTATATACTTGCTCATAACTTTTGCATTTGTCCATAGATTTTCATCGTTAATACCTTTTTCTCTTCGTAAAAGTCCAAACTTTACGTAAAAAATAAAGTACAATTTTTGTCTTATCATTTCTAATTTTCCCCGTTGATAGAACGAATTTTCAATGTTTATTTGGGCCACAAAAACACATTTTTGTCTCATAGTACCGCTCATTGCATTGAAACTACTGAAGCGGCTGGAAAACAATGTAGGTAACATTTATTCGTAATTTAATTGTCTTTAATTTGATGTGTCGAGTGAGGAGATTGGACTTTCGTAACTCGAGATATGCTCCAAATGGTCGAACTCCCCCGAAAAAAAACGAAAAAAATTAAAAAAATTCATATCTCGAAAACGTATCCATAAAAAAATTTTTTAATGCGATTTTCGCTTCCATAAGAAAAGTATGGTGGCACCTAGTGCGCAAAATTTTTTTAAGTATTTGTGAACTAGTGTGAACAGAAAGAACAGCCACTCTTGCAATGTAGAGAATCCACACGAAATCACAGTGTTAAATCATCAACATAGATTTTCAGTGAATATCTAGTGTGGAATTATTGATAACATGCTCATTGGTCCATTCGTTTTTGAGAATCATTTAACCGCCAACAGATATTTAATTTTCCTAGAAGATCATTTGGAAGATATGATTTGTTAGATATGTCCCCCTGACGATTAGACATGGTATGTGGTACCAGCACGATGGTACCCCTGCTCACTTTGTGTTAGTGTAAGACAATTTTTGAATCAACGGTTTGAATGACATGTAATTGGTAGAGGAGAACAGCACCCCTGGCCCCAAGATCTCCGGACTTAACTTATTTAGATTATTATTTGTGGGACCATATGGTATACCAAATATCATCAGAGACTGTTGAAGATCTTAGTAGATTTTTGAGGTAGCAGAACTAATTTGGAATATCAATGATGTGTTACGTAGGGCAACCAGAGCTCTCTTAAGAAGAGCCAGAATGTGTCTCGAGAACAACGGCGGCCATTTTGAACAATCTTCTCAATGGTGAATTTAAACTAAAGTAAAAATAAATATTGACTTTTCTGAAATTGTATTTCTGTAATAAATAATAATTTAACACTCTGTATTTTGAAAACAGTTTACTTTAGGGCATAACTTTATTAGAATTTTGAACTATATTTGGTCTAAAGATTACGTACACAAAGTAGTGACCTCACGTCGTGGGACATCCCGTATACATAGCTTGCAGATGATTTATACAATAGTTTTAATAATTTTGTACATGAAGCAGATGTGGAATTTCCAAAAAAGTTTAGGATTTTGGAGCTTTTAGAATTAGGGATGCTCATCCTATGCTAAATTTCAGTTTGGTATCTTAAAATGTAATCACAAAACAGGAATTTACATCGTGTATACTCATTTTCTAAAAATTAATATTTTTTTACTTTGCAGGAAATTCATAAATTTGAACATCCAAATTTTAGTGAAGTTATTGACAACGAACGCTATGGGAAGCTTCGCTTTACAGCTTCTCAAAACTGTGTCCTAACAGGTTTTATAGGCTTTTTTGAAACAGTTCTGTACAAAAACATCATGCTCAGTATTAACCCACAAACATTCTCTCAAGGAATGGTCAGCTGGTTTCCTATTGTTTTCTCTTTACCTGTAAGTATAATTTCTACAGTTGATTGTTAACTTGTAGTGCTGCCCTCTTTGGAAGAATTTTAATACTATTCAAATTTTGTGTTATTATATGTCCACGAGAAATTTAATTGAATGTCATACAATCCTTTTATGACCTAGCAAGAGAATCATCACAATGTAAAAATTTAATTATAAAAAAATGTTACAGGAGCCGGTTCATGTGAAAGAAGGCAATGTTATAGAACTGAGCTTTTGGAGGAACCAATCAGAGGATAAGGTTTGGTACCAATGGTGTCTGGAATCGCCAGTCCGGACAAACATCATAAATCCAAATGGCCGGTCGTTTTTCATTCGGAAACATTGATGCTTTTTTATGTGTATGTTTAAATTGTTATGGTAATGAGGACGTGCTAATGTTGTGATTTTTAAGATAATTAAATTTTTGTTTTAAGTTTACTCAAGATAAACTTGTTATAAAGAAAGGTTTAATTTGCGTTTAATTATATTTTTCTATTTTTTTAAATGTCAGTGTAATCGATGGGGCGGCA